>CM021100.1:981091097-981261265 GCA_007115665.2 Sequoiadendron giganteum | reverse complement strand
TATTATAATCCTTTATTCGCTTTCCACGCAGTTGGTATAGCCGCAGACGACGAGATTCCTAATACTTCCCAGATTGAAGAGGTCATTGATGTTTCCCAGGGAGAGGAACACAATGAGCCTGATGATGAGGAAGGAATGAATGTGGAGATTGAGAATCTGGTGCAGGAGATGTTCGAAGAGGAGTCCCTATATGGAAAAGGCAGCTTAGGAGGCGGATTCCGGGATTATGGCAGGGGCAGTCGTTTTGAGAACAGAAATTCGGGTAATCTAAGATATTCTGTTGACGACGAAGACAAAGAGATGGAGTCGTCGACTTCTAGCTTTTATAGGGAGGAGCTCTGGCCCAACAGCGCCATCGATGTGCTACTATTGAAACTCGAAGATCTGTGTTACGATTCTCACAGAGGGCGCCTCTTGGGGAAAACTCATTGGGGCCGACTTTGCCGTGAACAACGTCTGCAACACAAATTACAGCCGGGTTCTGTGCAAATATAAATGGAACAGGCTAGAAAAATCTTACAACAAGGCCAAACAGCACGGTGATCCTTCCAGATTTGTATTTTATAACTATGTGGATCAGGCCTTGGCACAGAAGATTGAGGAGCCAGAGCCAGAAGAAGATACATTGAGCGTGGAGTTGCTTCATTTGAAATCCGGAGCATGGGAGATGTGCGACCCATTGCCAGTGGAATTCAGGCACAACGCTTCCTCCATGTGGCTTTCCTCGGCTGTCTTTAATGGCAAAATTTATGTGTTGGAAAAATATAAGGGAGATTGCTGCTGTAATTTATGTGATGGTTCCAGAATCGGTATGTGTTCGCACGGAGAAAAGGTTTGCGATGGGCTCCGTTATGTTCAACAGGTTGAGTGGGAGCGGTCGCATGAGCAGCCTATCATCAAGCCCGTCAGAAACATTAAGTTCGAGGTGGGCATGAAAACTGGGCATTCCATTGAGGGGAAGATCTTTGAGAACGTAGGAGTTGATTTCATCGATTTAATCGATGAGAACGAGATTTTAGGCCCCAGATAACTAATAAGGGAAGGTGTTGTGCTTGATTGGGAAGCCTGGAAGCGATTTATTCGGTGTATCCGCCAATAAAATTTGGCGAAGCTCAAATCTTCGTTGTGGCAGATGTAAATGTTTGCAATGGGGATATCTTTTAGCAGCAATTTGGTCTTGAAGTGGAAGATTGTTGGGTTTGGTGAAGTCCAAATTGGTAAGTTTCTCAAATAAATTCTATAAATATGTCTTTTGTCTAAATTGGCAAGTTTCTCTCACATTGATTTTTCCAATTATTGGAGTGGAGTCCGTTTTATAAATTAAGGGGCTGGTTGAATATGTAATAGATTTTAGAATTAATAAAAGTGATTCCCCTGCTTTGAGAGTGGATGTAAGCAATTGCTGAACCGCTATAAAATTTGTGTCTCTTGTGTCTTGTTCTTAATTTTTTGTTTTCTATTATGTTTCTTTGCTCGTTTTAATATTAACAACATAGGGGGTGGAATTAATTTTTTTGACATAGGAGTCAACAAGCATGTGAGCTTGTAAAATTTTTTTCTTAATTTTTTGAAATAGAAAAAATGATTTTGGGGGTCTGTATGTTGTCCATGTCAATTTTGAGATCGTTGTTCTTGTGTGTTCAATGATTATTTCCAACATTTAATCTTTTTGTATTAGTTTGTGTTTAAATCCACTTCATGTTCACAAATCAATATCGATATGGTGTGTTAATCTGTGGGTTAATTACTGTTTTGAAATTTGAACTAGTTATCGTATTCATTTGCATTCTTATCTTTTTGTACTTTTAGGTTAAAAGTACTTAAAATCTCAAATTACATTATACAAGGGAGTTGCCTCTCTCAAACTCAAAGAATTACTAACTTCATAGCGATTTCTCCATTTGTTGGTGCATTTTGTCATTGCTTGTTGGGCGAGTCAATTAATTCTCACAACAACAAAACTATTAACTAACAAATCCCAAACTCTATTTTGATAGGTTGTCTATGTCTTAATAGTAAGCATATTGAATTCTAATATACATGATTATGAGTTAGGAATCTCCTTCCACAAATAGATGCTTCACCATCTTTTGGTGCACTCAGAACAAGCCTCTAATTTTAATGCTTCATACTTAGCCATGTTATTGGTACAAGTGAACTACAACTTGCAGGATGTAATAAATGATTTATTTTAGGGGCTAGTTAACTCTACTCTATTGTTGCAAAAGTTTTTAGAATTTGATCCATCAAACCTTAATCACCACATCAACTAATGATCTGTCAACATCCTAAATTCTCCTTTTGAGATTCATCAGACCTCTCAACTCCTTCCTTCTCTAATTTACACATCCTATCCTCGAGTGTTTGATAGGTTGTCTAAATGTGTGGTGTATCTCCCAAAATACTAACATCTATTTCTCACATTTGTAGCTCAAGCTCAATGTATTTTTCAGCTTTCCTCACATCTTTGTCAAGGACCAAGGATTTTGTATCCATTACTCCAAGACCTACATAATTGATTGCCTTTAGATAGGTATGACATGAGAACTCAGAATTGTCTTCATTACGGATTCAACACCATCCTAGGAGCATGAATTCATAATGTGAGATTGGGAGGGGTACTTCTTCCAAGTTAGAGGAGTGGTCCTATATCCTTTCATTTACATATTCAAATTTATTCATAATGAAAGTGATCGAAATCTCATTCATTTGATAAATCCCAAATCAACATCTACATAAGCAATTTCATTAGGGGCATTGTACATTGTGACCATATGTTTAAGCTTTGGCTTGAAATCGACTTTGATTTGATTATTGTGTCCTCACCATGGTATCCATGAATGTGTGAGATCAATGGAGAAGAAACCTCTTAGGATTTTAGTCCATTCCTTGTTAAGAAGCATACAATACAACTCAAGAATATCAATGATCTATGTATCAATATCTTGTTGAATAAGAGGCTCAAATATAGGGCTTGAATACCAATTGAATGTGCACATTTTTAATTTTATAATAACTCTCACCTCAAATTTATCTAACTATAAAACCACTCTATTAGTTTTAGTAGCAACCATTCCAAACTTTTGACAAATTAAGTATGGCATAACATTACAAGAAGCACTAGAGTGAACAAGACAATTATGCAATTTTTTATTACCAAATATCTTGATGCTTAGTAGAAAATTTATAACTCTACTTTACCTTTAAAGAGAGTTACATATGTATCTAGTGTAGCAACTATTTTTCCTTTAAATCCTTTTGAGTTATAATTGGTTTTTCAGCCCTTTGAATATATAGGGAGCATATTAATGCTTCCTTAGAAAATTAGGATAGATCCATAACATTTTATACATGGAAATGTTAGATTTCGTATTTTTCAACTCATCTACAACATTATATCTTTATTTTTATGAGACATGAGGTGTTTTAGTAGGAGGTATGACTTGCCCAAATATCCCACTAGATTGACCTTCAGTTGTAGGAGGGTTGAATTTCTAGCATTTGTATCAAGAGGAGTGGGAGTATGATTTGGTAGGAATAGATTATTGAGTGGCTCTTTTTTCTTATTAAAGTAATAATTATTTTTTCTCCATTGAAAAACCTATATATCTACAACCTCTTTAATTGGTTCATTATCCTTTTCAAAAGGGAACACAAACTCTTCATTTTACTGGTTTTATTCCAAGTTTTCTTCACTAAGAAATGCATATGAATCCAACATCGTGGCCACATTCATGTCGCCATAAATTATATTTTCATTACCACTTATAGATTGGTAATTTGCATGAACTATCCTAGAAATCTTTTAAATTTCTAAACAATTTACTTCAACATGACCTGTTTCATGAAACCTACATCCATTTACCATAAGACTCCAATTATTAAAAGCACTAGCATGTAAATAATTGGCAATGTCTAGAGGACTAGAAGCAACCCCATTGTTAGGCCTTATATTCCACTGCCTATTAGGCCTCTACTGATTGAATCCCCTACTTTAGAGATTTTAGTTGCCACCTTAATGATTAATATTGTTAATATTTTGCAGATAATTGTGATTTGTCTCTTGCGAGGGATTGATCCTAAGGTTTGTAAGATCATTAGTGACCTAAGAAAGGGTTTTCTTCATCATCTCTAATTCAAAGGTTAATTATGTAGTACATAATATAAGCCAAAAGAAGAATGGGTAGATGAAGATTTTCCTAAGTTGACATTTATAAGAGGACCTTGTGAGGGTTTTTTTGTTCAAAGAAGGCAGTTCTTGATATATTGGAAGAGCTAGGAGTAGTAAACACATCATGTCTTCCTTTAGGGTAAGTTATCATGGGAGTATGGTGTATCTAATTTAAATATTTTTGTTAGATAAGCTAATTTTATCCTAGAAGGATAACACCTAGGATAGGGTTCATTAAAGGAGTGTGGTTGATTAAGTCATTATTAATAAAAATAATCTAGTTGATCAAGCTTGAGTATCCTAAGGAGGGAAGAGATCCTCTAACTCCCCCTATAAGAGAAGATCCATTTATTGTTGAAATTTCATTGCCTCCCCATATATTTTTTGTAAAGTATTCATATCTGCAAGTGGTAATATTCTCAAGAATCATAGATCAATGGATCTAATGAACTGAGATATGTTTGTATGGTGGTTGGTTCTCCCATGAGGTAGAGATCTGCCAACTTCTTGTACATCTTATGGAGCCTTATTTTGAAAAGACTTAAAGGTTCATTGGGATCTCTCTTATAGGTTTTAGTGGATGATCTTGTCTTTCCATAATTTTCCCTTTGTCACCCCTTATTCTTTTTTGATGAACTAACTCAAATAATGGGTGACCTAGTTCATTGAGAGATAGAGAATGGGTCGCCCTTTTATTGGGTTCACTTGATGATTGCTTATATGGGTCCATTTTGATCTAAAGGTCCTTCTAGTGTTAATTTTGTTCATGGTGGTTTTAGCACAACCAACTTCAAGTAGAATGATAGACACTCTACATCTCTTGAAAATTTAAGAGATCCTTGCAAGAGTCATCTCCAAGGTTCCTCTTAGCCATGCCTTGATTGAGTTGGAATAACTAAGTGGTTTATGTGATTTTTTAAGAAGAGACCTTTGTTGGTACAATCAAATTTGAACAAATATTTACGATCATACAACTCAAATATATTAAAAGGGGTTAAATATTTTAATCTCAAGCAAAAAAATATCTACCTAGCCTGATCTACACTAACCTAATATATTTTAAACCTACCCTAAATCTATCAAGCTACAAAAAATATCCAAAGAGGGTTAGGGTTTAGAGAAGAATAAAATTAAAATGAATGAACTAGTAAAATAAATCCAAGAAATCAAAACATGTAAAATGAATGAACTAGTAAAAGATCCATTCATTCCAAGATTAAAAAATGAGAAGATTATTCAAGAGAAATCCAAGAGAGAGAGAGGGAGCTAGAAATGAAAAGATTCAAAAATGAGAAGATGATGCAAGAGAAGGCTATTGATGAGCTATTTGGAATCATTTTGAGCCATTTTCATTGACCTAGGAAGGTGACAAGTGGAAAAATTATTGTAAAAAACCACCAAACAAAAAGTATTGTTAGACACTAGAGTGACACATAGAAATCCACATGATGCACTAGTATAGATGGGTAATTTACACTTAAAATGATAAGATACTAGAAAAACATAAGTGTAACACAAAGGTGATGGTAGATGGATACCATAGGAAACAAGAAATAAGCACCTTGAGAAGGAGAAAGGATAATGCACTTGGGTTAAAAAGAGCCTACAAAAAAACCTAAGGGAATGGACACCAAAATGGACACAAAATATTATGTGAAATTGTAAGTGTATGCAAGTTTTGACATTACACTTTCAATGCATCTTGAATGTGGTTGGGGTTGGAGGTGAATTTGTATTTAAATTTAAGATTAGTGTCTTCCTTGTAGATTCTATCAGCTCTTTAATCTCAAAAACCTCGTCTTAAATTTTTTTGAAGTTGTCTTTAACCCTCATTAGCCAATAAATATACTAAATAGGAGGTCATATGGAATTTACAAGCTATTCCTACCTCTGAAAACTATCCATGTAATGCATCATTGAGTAGGGTGGTCTAGTCAATTTTATTGTCATCACAAATGTATATGATAAATGATACCATCGAGGGAGAGAAGTCCTTTGTATTAGGTAGCTTAAAGGCTCTCCCCTTAAGAGTAATCATATCCTTTGCATCCTCTTGGAACTCACTCTTTTGGATTACCTTGGCTATTTTGACTATTGATTTCCTCTTATGCAGTAATAAGTTGTCATTCACAAAGTTAGTAGCCTATGTAGAATTTATCTCATAGTACCTTAGTGTCACGTCTCATTTTCTAAAGACTTAAATGTTAAATTATTGCATTTTTTTTTTTAAAGGTTAGTTTCATGGTTTTTACAATCGATGTTATGCTTCGTTAATATATTTATAAATACTTATTTATTACGTCGAGAAGCGTACCACTATAATGAAAAATTTATGTGTACATATAAACTTCCATCGAAAGACAACTGGCAGCCAATTTCACCTTTTACAAAACAATTGTTGTGCACAAACTTTTGCTCGATTGTATTGGGAAATAAATAGAGAGGATGTCTTAAGCAACAAGGAAGTGGAAGTCTTGTGAAAATCATGGAATTTTAAAAAATATTAAAGCCACTACCACTCCATTCATAAATTTATTTGGGTTTTTGTCAACAATATGACCATAGGAGCAGAGGTTGTGGGCAAAGGGAGGTAGTGATGGCAAGCGGGTCAACCTATTTTAGTTAACGAACCAGACCAGAGAGGTTGCCATGCCTTTTAGACATTGAAATTGGGAAAATTGCCCTTATCAACTATGGCTCGGACTATTGCAAGTTTGTTGTGGTTTTCGGATATTGTTGACCAGAACCGAGCTTTGGTGGATGCACCTTAAATGGTAATGTGTCAGATGAAATTTAAGAGAGTCTCATTAATTAATATCAAAATTGATATCCCTAAGATACCAGAAAAAAGAAAGTCCCAATCGAGGCTTTAGAAGAGATGGGAGAATAGTCCATAGGGAAGGAAATTAATTTTGAAAAAACAAAGAACTTCATTGAATGACTTCGATCGATTTAGCATCATGATAAAAGGTACACCCATAAGAGCATAAAACCAAAAATGCAATCAATGTCTCAAAAGGAAATCAAATCATGGACAATCCAAATAAATCAAGTTTCCCATCGCCTCTGGAAACCTATTGAACGAACTACCTTTAAACCCCCAATAGAGAGTAACTTAGTGCTATGGGTTCCCATGTAGTTTTTCCCACATGACCAAAACACAAAATCTCATCAAATCAGGAACAATGCAAAGGAAAGATGAAATCAATCCTGGGAACATAAAAATCAGTCTTACTAAATAAAACGTGTAGAGTTCAATCATGGGAACATAAAAACCAATCTTACTAAATAAAAACATGACAATTTATAAAACCTCCTCAACTAACGAAATAATATAGAAAATAAAGTATAATCAACATAAAACCACAAAAAAATATGTATCACATTGGGACATGACTCCTCTACTTATATCTAAAATATTATCATTTTATTGTGGTTAAGGTGGTCAGACAAACACCTACTTCTTATTTTTTCCCTGAAATTTAAGTATTATTGCATTGAAATTTTAAATTTTCACCAAATAGATTTTATCTATTTTTAAATAAAAATAGTATTTTAGAAAATACATTCAATTTGCTACAGATTCTATTCTTACATATTTTATTTTAAAAATAATATAGATAATTTATTCAAATTTTTACGTCAAGTTGCCTAACTCTGATTTTTTGAATTTTCATCGCCACTTAAGGGCCTGTTTTTTCCATGATGATCCTGCACATACCCGCATCATTGATTAGGGTGGTCTATTCAATTTTATTGTCATCATAAATTTATAGGATAGATGATACCATCTAGGGAGAGAAGTCCTTTGTATTAGGTAGCTTAAAGACTCTCCTCTTAAGAGTAATCATATCCTTTGCATCCTCTTGGAACTCACTCTTTTGGATGACCTTGGCTATTTTGATTATTGATTTCCTCTTATGCAGGAAAAAGTTGTCATTCACAAAGTTAGTAGCCTATGTAGAATTTCTCTCATAGTGCCTTAGTGTCACGTCTCGTTTTCTAAAGACTTAAATGTTAAATTATTGCATATATATTTTTTTTAAATGTTAGTTTCATGGTTTTTATAATTGATGTTATGCTTTGTTAATATATTTATAAATACTTATTTATTACGTCGAGAAGCGTACCACTACAATGAAATTTTTTTGTGTACATAAAAACTTCCATTGAAAGACAACTCGTAGCCAATTTTCACCTTTTACAAAACATTTGTTGTGCACAAACTTTTGCTAGATAATATTGGGAAATAAATAGAGAGGATGTCTTAAGCAACAAGGAAGTGGAAGACTTGTGAAAATCATGGAATTTTAATAAATATTAAAGCCACTACCACTCCATTCATAAAGTTATTGGGGTTTTTGTCAACAATATGACCAGAGGAGCATAGGTTGTGGCCGAAGGGGGGTAGTGATGGCAAGCAGGTCAACCTATTTTAGTTAATGAACCAGACCAGAGAGGCTGCCATGCCTTTTAGACATTGAAATTGGGCAAATTGCCCTTATCAATTATGGCTCAGACTATGGCAAGTTTGTTGTGGTTTTCGGATATTGTTGAACAGAATCAGGCTTTGGTAGATGCACCTTAAATGGTAATGTGTCAGATGAACTTTAAGAGAGTCTTAGTAACTGATATCAAAATTGATATCCCTAAGATACCAAAAAAAGAAAGTCCTGATCGAGGCTTTAGAAGAGATGGGAGAATAGTTCATAGAATAGAATAGAAGACTTTTAACGTCCATTAGAACCAAAAAGAAGGCCTATGGGATAGTGACCCCAACAATTTTAGCATTGTGAAGTGTCATTCTCCTGCCGTTTAATTTGATAATGAGCTCTCCCATTCTACCCACCCATTCCATGCTGAAAAGACCTTGAAAATTTCCTGCTGTTAGCCCCCTTATGTAGCCTCCTCTACTATAAGCTTCATAATCTAGGATAAAATGTTTTTCTATTTCCACCTACTCTGTTGCACAAAAGATATAGACCCTTTCTTCCCAAACTTCTTTTGGCCTTTGCCATCTCCTCGTTTCACACCGAAGACGATACGAGTTAGTCCTCAATTATGCTATGAGAATATTTGACCTCCACGAAATATTTGCCTCTATATATGCTTTTTGTTGATGATCCAAGTTGGGATTAAATTCTTCTACATAGTACTTTTTCTTTCTCCCAACCGCCCTTGTCCACATAATCTTGCGAAATTTTTCAACCACATACAACTTTAATTCCTTACTATTATTAGAACACTCGTTCAAGTGAATGTTCCACTTTCTCATCCACTTATAATTTTGATTCATCCATGCCTTCTTTCTTACACCTAAGACACCTCTAAAAACAACATTTGGCCACCGATGCGTTTCCATCTGCTCAACCTTTTTCAAATATCTCAAAAGACTCACCATAGCTATGGCCTCAATAGGAATTTCCCCCATTTCAGCAAGAAGAATTTCATATGGAACCAAAGCTTTTAGTTTGAATTTGCTTGTGATCAAACGCTTTTGAATTCTTTCTATCTGTACCCATTTGATGTCCGAAGTGCTACTAGCCCAAATTTCACACCCATAAAGGACCGCCGATATAACTAGCAACCCAAACAATATTTGAATAGTTTTCCAATCCCATAACTCAGCTTCTCTGCATCTATTTTGAAGAGAAAACAATGCTCTCCAACCTCCCAGAGTTCTTTTCCTTCTGCAAGTTTCCCAACATAACTTGTTGTTGAAGTCAATTCCCAAGTATTTATACTTTGTTACTTCCTTTAGGATAATCCCTTCGAAATAAAAGTTGAACTGATTTTTTTTCTTCTTCTTAGAGAAAACCATGATCTTGGTCTTACTAATATTAACTTGCATACCATCTTTGCAGAAATGCTCAAGAGCAGCCAAATGCGCTTGCAACCCTTGAACAGATCTAGCAATCAAAATAAGATCATCTACGTATAAAAGAAGTTTTACAACATAAACTCCTAAGGGGACCCCTTCTCCACCCTTCAAATTCAACCACTCCTCAAGCTTATCTATATAAAGGCCAAAGAGAATAGGAGAAAGAGGGCAACCTTGTTTAACCCCAATGTCGCTCCTAAAGCTTTCTGAAATGCCTGCTTGAGTTCTGATTTTCACCCTAACATCCTCATAAAGCCTATGGACAACAGCTCTAAAAAGTTCAGGAATGCCAAGATCTTTCATTCTATCCCACAACTTTTGCCTAGGCACTATGTCAAAAGCCTTCCTAAAGTCCACAAAACAACAAAAGGCTTCCCCTTTCTCATCCCAAATCTTTTCAATGATATGTCTTAAAGTGATGCTATGATCAATTTTTGAGTGTTTTGGCCTAAAACCCGCTTGCCCCTTTGCTCTCTTATTTTTAATTTTTGCCCATTTGTTGATTATGTGCTCAATCATGCTGCCAAACAATTTTGCAAACAAAGGGTTGATCATGATGGTACGATAATTAGATGGGTTGTTAGCATCCCCACTCTTGAATAGGGGAATGGCTAAGCTAGTTATCCAATCTTTCGGAAACCCACCCTGAATGATGTTGTTAAATATATGCATAATGTGAGGAGCAATGATTTCCACCCCCCACTTTAGATACTCCACTTGAAGCTCAACCAAGTCTCTTGCCTTTCCTATCCTCAACTTTTTGATACCTTCTTTCACTTCTTGCAAAGTGAAAAGCTTTGTTGATGTGTTTACCCTTGGAGGATTTTCATTCTCTACATCTTGCTCATATAAGTGTTTTGCATATTCAAACCATTGAGCAGAGGTGATGTTATTCTTCGTTTCCTCTTTCTTTGCTTGAAGCTCTTTCCAAAAGAGTTTTGGGTTGTTCTTCCCAAGATAAAGCAATTCTTCCCGTCTAGCGCTCATGAAACCTATTTTTTTAACTTTTACCATTTGCTTGTATAATTTTGTATTTTCTTTTTCTTTGCTTAGTTGCATGCTTGCTTTCCTTGCAGCTTTACATTCCTTATCAAACCAAACATTTGCTGGAAATTGACTTACTTTTTTTCTCTTATTCTTTTCCCTTTTGCAGCCAACAAGAGCTTCTTGAATTTTATGTGTTAGTTGATGACTTTTTAAACCTTGCATTTGATTCCTTTCTTGCTGCATTAACTGCCTCAAAGTTTGCATAAATATGTTACAATTTTCTTGTGTTAAAAGAATTCAGCCCTTTTTTTTTAGTTTGATGATCAAGTTGTTCTTGTTTCATAGATTGGCAGTTTTTAGGCTAGGACAACCAAAGGCAAACATGATTATGATCAGACTTTAAGTCTTCCATGGGTTCCTCAATCACAACTTTCATTATTTTGCAGACAAGGGTTTGCGAGCAAATAACATAGTCAACAATGCTTGCCCCATTATATGTTTTGCATGTGAAATTACCAGAGTTCATCCAATGTCTCATGCCATTACAAATAAGTAGATCAAAAATGCCATAGAAGGTAAGTAATTCTTCCCCAAAATGGTTGATGACCCCACTATCCTCCGAACATCTCACCCAAAGTTGATTGTCTTTTTTTGTTAACCAAAGAGGATTGTTATCTTCTTTGTTGCACAGGCTACACACTTGCTCATTGGTTGTCCTTGCATTAAAGTCGCCCACTAGAAGAACTTACCCCTGCTGCGAGAAAGAGGAAATATCTTTTTTGAGAGATGCATATGGGTCCTTTCCATCTAAGCGATTCTTTTTGTAAGTTTTTGACCCTTGCGGAGGAAAATAACATGCTACAATTAATATGAGTTTATTATTTTCTGAGATTTTAAACCATATGTATTGCTTACTTGGGTCTATTTTTTCTAACTGAATGCTTCTGCCCCAAGCCTCTCTTATTAAGACCATAATACCACCATATCCCTTGCCATTACCAATTGCCTCATTCCAAACCGCAAATTTTGTATAGCCTTCAAAAATAGGTGACTTGCAACCTTCATTTTCATGCATTTCTACAAGACATACAATGTCTCTCCCATCAGCAATCGGCCCTAACCCAGGTCCTCTTCTCCACGGATAGCCTCTACAATTCCAACACACTAACTCTAGTTTTTCCTGGGGGGCCCTACTTGTTATTTACCTTGAGACCAAAGGCTCATCTCCGAATTATTATCTTTTTTCAACCATTTTTGTTGTGTTCCCTTTGTTGTTTCCATTGTTGTCCTTACATCTCCTTTGTTATGCCCTTGTTGCATTGTATTATTTTGCGACAAAGGATCGATAATGATTGCTTTTCCCTTATACAGCCATGCCCTTTTACCCTCTCCTCTAGTTGTTCTTATTTTGGACAGCTCCTCCCTTCTCGCTGCCTCTTGCATGACAGTTAAATCTTCATCTAAGAAGAAATAGGAGCCCCTCAAAAGCCCCTTTTGGCTTAACAGCTGGTGTTTCTCTTCTAAACTCCTCAAAGTAACTTTGATGGGCCTCCAACTCCCCTCTCTTAGCTTTCATTGAAATTAATTGTGAAAAAGCGAAGAACTTCATTGAATGACTTCCATCGGTTTAAAGTCATGCTTGCCAAGATTAAGAGAGGAGCATTAATTATGCGTGAACTTTCCAAATTCAATAAAGAGAGCTCTGCTTGAGCCGTTACTTGTATTATTATTTTTAACTGGATGAAGTTTTAGCGTTATTAACATAATAAAATAAAAGGAAATTATGAAATTTCATTATATTAATTTATATTGAAATATTTTCATTTGTTCAAGTTATCAGAGTTGAAATACAACTTTAATGTTACTTGAGTTTATCACTTTTTTTTAAAGCTGGACATTTGGTATTGCTTTCAGCTTGTAAACTAAATGTTTTATTTTTGATGAACTGGGATTGCATTATTTTTCAGTGCTTAGAAGGAATGTGTATTGATATGAGTAGTCTAAAAACTTGACTTTTTGTTTTTTTTTTGGGACAATTGTTCAATATTCAAAGTGATTTCATTATATGATTCAGATTGAACAAATTTGTATTTTTTTCTTTATTTTAACTAGGGTGTAGAGATATTTTTTAATGGTTAAATAATTTGATAGATTATGATATTGACATTTTCTTTTTATACAATTTTGATTTAGATACTATAAATGATTTAATTCGTATAAGATGCATGATAGAAATCTCAAAACATCATTATCTATTATAACTAAACACATTATTAATATCAGTGTATTTATTTACATATCAAATAAATATTATATAAATAATAAAAATATAAACTAAAAAAATTAAAATAAGAAAATAAATTAAATTGAAAAGATGAAAGGAAAAGAAAACAAGTTTTGATGTAAAAAATATATTTATTAATTCAATGCAATTAACATTTGTATAAATTAAATTCATTCTTCTTCATTTGATTATTATTATTAATTTCAATTTCTTAAAATTACACAACAAATTAAACATATAAAATATTTCAGATTCTTATTCTTATTTTTCATTATTGTTTTCCATTCAAAATAAATGAACTATTCATTGTTCAAAATAATATTTATCTAATAATATATTTCAAAAATTATTTACCTAATAATATATTTCTATAATTTACATATCATATAAACTTTATAAAAAATACATTTAAATAGTTAAATAATCATAAGAAAATATAAATATTTATGCACACATAAAATAATTTTATATAATCGATTGACTAAAGCATCCTCTTGGCAAGAGGTCATGAGATCTAGTATAAAAAAATAATAACTATTAAATTGTTCATAAATATACAACAATCCATATTTTGACATTTTTTATATAGATTATTAAATAAGATAGATAAGCTAGTTATAAGTATATTTAAAATTAATATATACAAAATAAAGATAATAATAAAATGTGTTCTATATGTAAGTGTCATATTCATTGCATGAATGCGTTATAATTATTTGCATGCATGCATTATTGGTTGCATGTAAGCATTTAAATTGCACGTCGACACAACTTGCTCCATCTTTTTTAAGCTTTTAATGGTGTAATGATAGTAGTGTAAGATTTTTGTTAAATCAACCCAAGATACAATGAAAGAATAGGAAAGCATGATAGAAAAAATATGCTAGAATAAATTGTATTCTATATAGCAAATAAGAGTTTACGTGTTAAAATATACAAATAGTCATTGCTTTATATAGAACAAGGCAATGCATGAGGTAACTCAAGGTCTCACGGAGTTCAACTGGAGTTAGCCTATGCAACCATGAGGTAATTCAAGGTCTCACATAATGCATGTAGTTCAACTAGAGGTAACAAAGCTGTAAAGTTTATCTAAGGAGGAAAGCTTATCCAAATTTAGAGCAAATAGCTAATAAACTAATTACTTACATGAATAAATACAACTAGATAAAAATATTCTAAGTAAGCTTAAGTGAGTCTAAGAAAATAATCTTTTACATGCTAATACCCCACCTTAAGTGCAACTTAGGAGAAAAACTTGTAGAAGCAACAAAGATGGTTCCTGGCAACAAGGCCATGTTAGGTACCCATGTACATATCAAATGCCCCTCACAAATAAAGAGAGAATATAAGAAGATTAAGTAGCCCCCCCAAGAATATCCAATGGTAGATGCTCGAAATTGGATGGAGAATATAGTTCATGATTGTCGAACAACGTTCCTCCCCTTAGGAAGAAACAAAACCAAAGGTGAATGTGATTTGCCTCCCAAGTCCTGAATGGAATATGTAGGAAGAAAGTGCAAAATGTATGGTGTCTTTGAAGTCGGCTCAAGTATTCCCTTGTTGATGTTGAAAGTAGTCACAATCAAATCAGGCGTTCTAGGCCACAGTGTTGAAGATGACAAATCAGAATCTTCTAGAGATTGATGTAGAGCATAATCCAAAGACAATGATGGTTTGACAATAGTTGTGCAACATGACTGTCATCAAAGAGGAGAGATAACCCCTCAAATGTGCCCTCCAAATTTGAAATATGTGTAGACCTCCATAAACAAGTTTGAAACTCCTGTCAAGAGATCATCCCAGAAAGCTGAAACAAGAAGACTATGGATGACCTGTTGCAAGAAGTCATTGGAAGCTTTCAAAGAAGCATCAATAGAATCTAAATTTGCAACAGGTGTTGTTGATGCGGTATCAATGAACTAAGCATCCATACAAGATGTGTCCACATTAGATGAGGCAACACAAGTCTTAATATCATCCATAATAGCCCGGTTCTCTAAGGAAACATCACTTTTAGATGAAGATTCAATGTCTCCATACAACTGTTGGATGATGATCTAAGCAGTAAAAGGGCACTCAGTGTGCTCTATGTGATGTAGAGTATCCTCAGAAATAGTAAGACATATAAGTCCATAGACTATGTCATTATTATTAAACTTTACATTATTTTCATAATAGTCACTTGACTTAGGAATGAGTCTGAGGAGATAGGGTAGGAGATCCTGCTTAAGGCAATGATTCTTTATCCCTTTTTTCCAAGACAAAGTTCTCTGAAGTTATCCTAACAATAGAATGATGAAAATGGTGTTTACGAGACATGATTAACCTTGTAAATGGAAATTTATCTCAGTTTGTGATTACAAAGTACATGTATAATCCCCCAAGAATGAATGCAAAAAGCATAAAAATAAACCTCTCCTTTGCATGCAGTGGCATGCAAGCACATGCAACTAAAAAAGAAGATGTTGATTTGGTGACACGAGAGGATGCTCTAACTTTCTCAGCTAATCTGAACATGATGGTGATTCCATATTTGATCCAGGAGGCTGCAAAACATACATGAAACACACATGCAATTGAAAAAACAAATATTAATGGGGTTGGGGTCCTAGCTCGATTGGATAAACCTTTCCTATTGTCGAAGGTTGGTCACGAGGTCTAGTCTCCCCACCCCCATGGTATCGGAGGGCGTGTTGTGCCAGCGCTTCCGATCACATTAAAAAGTTTACTAGGTGCACTAAAGTTTATAGGGGGTCATGCTACCCGATTCCTACAGTCTAAAAAAAGTAGATATTAAACTCTCAAAATATGGATTTTTTTCACAATTTTTTGATTCTCCAGATCATTTGAGGATGCAAGAGAAGAGTATATTATTTTGCTACAAAAAAAAAAAATTGCACTCAATATTTATAAAAAGCAATCCCATCAATCATGAAGGCTCTAATACCATGTATTATTTTCTATTAAATCAATCCAAGATACAATGAAAGAATAGGAAAGCATGACAAACAAATATGTTAGAATAAATTGTATTCTATATAGTGCAAATAAGAGTTTGTGTGTTAAAATATACAAATAGCCATTGCTTTATATAAAGCAAGGCAATGCATGAGGCAATTCAAGGTCTCACAGAGCTCAACTAGAGTTAGCCTATGCAATCATGAGGTAACTCAAGGTCTCACATAATGCATGGAGTTCAACTGGAGTTCAACGGGAGGTAACAAAGCTGTAAATTTTATCTAAGGAGGAAAGCTTATCCAAATCTAGAACAAATAGATAATAAACTAATTACTTGCATAGATAAAAATATGCTAAGTAAGCTTAAGTGAGTGTAAGAAAATAATATTTTACACTAACAAGTAGCGTAGGGGGTGTTGGAAGAAGAATAGCCAGAGACATATCTATTTTTATCTTCACAGTATTCTTCTATTCGACACTTTTTGGTGGTCGAAAGAAAACTGAGAGTTGGGCCACCATGAGGAAATCTCTCTATGAAATGGATAGGGTGGTGTTGATGGCACTTAGTTTCTGATTATTCTACAGTACGCAGGAAAAGAGTCATGGAGGCGAACAACGGTTTAATCATGGGTACCCTAATTTTTGAGCCATGCAATTATATCAAGATGTGAGATCGTCTCAGGTAATGTTTGTGGGTTGGAGGTATTGCATAACATCCTGTCTTGGTATGACTCAAAAACTTCTTAGTATTACTTTGTGAGTCTTATTTGGTTTGGAACCTACGCACCTGGGTGACTTAGAAATATATGGAATACAACTCTTTCACCTTGATGCCATCATTGATTACTTTGATTTTGATCGTCTTAAAACCTAGACCAACATACGAATATTTTTTACCTATTAATAGTGCACAAAACTCTTTGTAATCACTTTCAATGTAAAGAACCAATTTTTAGACCCATGCTTGAGTTCTAACGTATATCTCTAGAGCATATTTATGCCTCTACTCATACCTTCCCACAAAAGTCCTCTCCTCTCATGATCTTGTTGGAAATGAAGCCCAGCCATCACTACCCTTTCCTCTTCCTCTTCCCATATCTCTTCACTTGCCTGAAGAGTTGATACAATTCCCTTCTTATTCTCTTTTTGGTGTAGATGAAGACTAATGTATTTGGGTTGATTAATAAAATAGTTTGTCCTGATTTCCTTGGTGGATGTAGCCATTTTAATGGTGAACCACGTTAAAACTGGTGTCCTATTATTGTCTTATTGTTTTTTATCTTTGTTCTTATTTTTTAGTCTAATTTTCTGCCTATATCTTTTTTCAATTTGCTTTTATTTACTCAACAATTGGTATCAAAGCCTAGTGAAGAAGCTCGGTGCTGATTTTTTTTTTGGAAATCAATGAAGAATTTTTAGAAGCATGGATGACGCATATAAGTGGAAGATAGAGAAGTTCGTGGGGAAAAAATTCAGATTATGGAAGGTACAGATGGAATCATTGTTGATTAAGCAGGATCTCTCACTCGTATTGATCAGAAAAACCAAAGGAAAAAGGTTCGATGTCAGACAAAGAGTGGGAAAAAATGGATATGAAAGCAAGGGAAACTATTTTTCTTTCATTGTCCAACAACGTGCTATTCAATGTTTCAGTGGAGAAGACAATGAAAAAGCTTTGAGATAAACTCTCCAACATGTACGAGATAGAATTGACATCAAACAAGGTATTCATTATGAAAAAATTATATAATTTGAAAATGAGAGAAGGTGGGATTATGTCAAATCACCTCAATGAATTCAATACCTTGGTCACCCAATTGATTTCAATCGGTATCAATTTATATGATGAAATTAAGGCAATTTTATTATTATGTTCTTTACCAAACAACTAGGAAGGAGTCGTGATGGCAGTTAGCACTTCAATGAATACCAAAAGTAAATTAAAATTTGATGATGTTGCAGCCACACTTCTCAGTGAAGACATGAGGAGAAAGAATCAAGAACCCTCTTTTGGTGATGCTTTTATTGCTGTAAGCACTGGCAATAGGGGTAGGAATCAAGATAGAGACAAAAATAATAACAGAAGGTCTAAATCTACTCCAAGATCAAAGTCAAGAGGGAGAAATGGTGCTTGGTTTTGTGGGAAACCAGGTCACACAAAAAAGAATTGTTGGAATTATAAAAAGGTACAAGGCAAGGTGAGCAGATTTATGAGTAATCTGGGTAAAAATCTCATTGGCAGGCAGTTCAGTGGATTTTAAGGTACTTGAAAGGTACCTCTAATCATGTTCTATGTTTTGGAGGTAAGGACACTCAGCTTCGAGGTTATGTTGATTCGGATATGGTTGAAGATTTGGACAAACAAAGGTCTACTATAGGTTATGTGTTTACATTTCCTGGGGTTGCAATAGGTGGTTGCACTCTCATCTACTGAGGCAAAATACATTGCTCTCACTGAAGGAGCAAAAGAGATGACATGGTTACAATGTTTTTTAGGTGAATTGTGGTGTAAGAAATATGTTTTCACCTTGTTTTGTGATAACAACAACGTTATTCATTTGGCGAAAAACTCCACTTTTCATAATAGAACGAAGGATATAAAACTTAGATATCATTTCATTTGCCATGTTCTTGATGAGGGTAAGCTGCAGGTGGAGAAAATTGATACTTCACAACCTTCTACAATGAATGCACACTCTTCCAATCTTGGGTGCGGTTTGGTGCCAATATTTCACCCCATTCTCATTTAGGCAAAAAATAATTATTTAAAGGCCCCACACAGACCCATACACAACCAAAGACACATCTGCAAGACACTAGAATATATAGAGATAGTAGTTCCCCTGAACAGAGAAATATTGGTCCTAATTGAAACAAAGAAGGATTAATTGTTAGTGATAGATAGAGGATTAAAGGTGAACGGGGTGTTAGTTTGGTTGAGCTGGTTGAAATTCTCACTGGGATTGGTCGGCCAATGGACTGGTTACTTGGTACTATAGTTAAGTAACGACGAGTTTCAAGGAAAGTGGGGATAGCAATACGATTTTGACTTCAAGTGGGAGATTGTTGGAAATGAAGCCCAATCGTCACTGCCCTTTCATCTTCCTCTTCCCATGTCTCTTCACTCACTTGAAGAGTTGATACAATTCCCTTCTTATTCTCTTTTTGGTGTAGATGAAGATTGATGTATTCGGGTTGATTAGTAAAATAGTTTGTCCAAATTTCCTTGGTGGATGTAGCCATTTTGATGGTGAACCAAGTTAAAATGGTGTCCTATTATTGTCTTATTGTTATGTATCTTCATTCTTATTTTTTACTCTAATTTTTTGCTTATATCTTTTTTCAATCTACTTTTATTTACTCAATAGATCTAACAAATTTCCATCTTCTAGATCGGAAGTTCCCATTGCGGTATTGTTAGGGTAGAGCCCAGACTAATTAATATTTTCTTTGCCCTTTAAACAAACTAAATGGTACAAGATGGTCCCCCTTAATCGCAATCGATGGGATGGTTGTGATAAAGGCTTTATGTCAAATAGTTCACGAGATTTGTCTTTGCTTCCTTTCCTACATTCATGTCTACAAACTCTATTACAAGCGCGAGGGTTCATTAGTGGATGCGTATCAACGTGAATAATTATCCCCACCTTCCATTTATCCATGACAGAGCTGATGCATTAGATAAGACTTGTGTAAATAAATATGGGCCATCATGTAGTCGCCTTCCAACTGTTACAATAGAGCGAGCCAATGTAGCATTTAATTTCAGCTCAAGGCAATTCACCATGTTGTTCATATGTCATGACTAGCTATCGCATTATTTATTTATAATGAAAATGTATCATAATTTATAAATTATCATAAATAAGAAAAACAAAGGGTCTACCCAAAAATCTGCCCCTTTTATGACAACCATTTGGCTATTGCTCAACACCTGCACCACTCAACAATTTACATTGGTAATATGGAGAAGATATTACCACGTCTATGTCAAAATCTAATGAGCTTGATCCTATGCTAAAGAAAAGTAGCATAACAACTATCACATACAAGACTAAGAGAAAACCCTAAATTCTATCAAGTCTTAGAATAAAAATTACAGTTATGGTAGGTTTAACAATTAATAATTCCAATGCCTCGTGGGATCAGCTCAATCAAGGTAATAACCTAGTCACATTTATATCTAAATGAGATCTATTTGACTAAAACAATACTCAACACTGACTCTGTATATACTGATATAAAAACTAAATAAACAATAGTATCAAGAATCTACTGTAGGCCTTGAATTGACAATGATACTTAATTTACTATTGAACCCAAAATAATATTCTTAACTATTATGAAAGAACTTGTTATTAGTGACATTGTCAGATCATTTCCCCATTTCTTTTCACATTGAATGGGAGACAAGACAACCTCGGGCCTACAAAACTCAATTTTTTTTAACATGCCAATGCTTTGTCATCAACCCATGTTGGCCCACATTCGTGGGGTCTGGAATTTGAAGTGTAGGCCACCACATAATACAAGATGGATAAAGTGGTGGAATGATGCTATCACTCGCACAACTAGCTTTTTGCACATTTATGGGTGCCAATTGGGCATTTTTCACCAGTAGTCTTGAGAGGCTACCACAGCTGACCTGCGCTCAACTACTGAGGCTCTAGCGGCTAACAATTTCTCCCCATTATTGCAAGTCAGGCTAGCGGAGTTAAGACATAAAAAGGAAGTTGTAGACAATTACGCTACCAAAGGTGTGCAAATCAAAGCAAGATTGCAATGATTAAAAATTGGCAACCGTGCCTTCAAGGAGTTTTTTTTGGCCTTGCGTGCCAGGCACTCCTCTCCTAGCATCAAAAAAATAAAAGAAGGAACCTAGGTGATTTATGAGCTACCTGAAATTCTCCAGGCCTTTGTTTGGCATTATGAACAAGTTTTCACTACTTAGGAGTATACACTAGAGCGATAGCAAGCCCTTTACGATTGTCTCACTGTTGTGTCGAATAGGCTATCTACGGCCCATAAAGCTTTTTGTGAGCAATTGCTCATTGTTGAAGACTTGAAGGAAGTCATTCACTCCATGGTTGATGACAAGGCCCTGGGGGTTGATGGTTTCCCTTGTGAATTTTACAAGGTCCTTTGGGGCTGTGTTGGGCATGATTTGCATAAAGTCTACCTCGAGGCTTTTCATTCCAAAACCCTAGGTAATATAATTAATAAAGGAAATATTAAATTCATACATAAGCCTAGAGATCCTGAGGATATCTGCAACTGGCGGCCTATCACGCTCCTCAATGTCTATTACAAAATCATAGCTAAGGCTTTAGCTCTAAAAATCCACCATCTTTTGCCTCAGATTGTGTGCCCGGACCAAACTGGGTTTATCAAATCTAGATTTATTTTGGATAACATTATTGTTGTTTGGGAAGGTATGGAGTGGGCCAAGCGTTAAGCTCAAAAAACTATTTTTCTCAAAATTGACTTTGTTAAAGCCTATGACCGTATTGAGTGGCCTTTTTTTCTAGCCATGTTGAAAGCCCTGGGGTTTGGGCCTAACTTCATTCAGTTTTTCCAAATTCTTTTCTCAGATGCCTTTGTGTGTATCACCATTAATGGTTGACAATCTTCTATCTTTGGTTGATTATGTTCCATTTAACAAGGATGCTCGCTTGCTCCTTCTCTTTATGTGCTTGTTGTTAAAGGCTTTGGCTATTTGCCGACCAATGCGGTTTCTCAAAAACTTGTGAAAGGCTGCCTAACTCCCAAGCTCAACTTAATGGCCATTTTATTGATTACTCTTTCCTCACCCTTTTGGAGGAAGAGAACAATATTAAAGCTTCTCTGGAATGTCTTAACATATTTTGTCTCGCGTCTGGCTCCGCCATCCAATGGCACAAAACTTTGTGCTATAGGAAGTCTATTATGCCCACTCCTCCCTGGTTTCAGCAGTATGGTTGGAAATGGATTGGGCCAGGGGAAATATTTAGATTTTTGGGCATTCCCTTCATCTTCTAGGCCTCTCCAACTGAGTTGTGGCAAGTCATTCTCTCTAGGATTGAGAAAAAGTTGGCCTTTTGGATTACCAAGCCTCTTTCTCTAGCCGAAAAATTCCAAGTGTGCTATAAGATTTTGGTGGCTACTCATGTGTATTACTCCTCTTGTTGGGCAGCTTCAAAATTTGCCTATGCTAAGCTTGAAAAGATTCTTCGAGAATTTCTTTGGGCCTCTGTGAATTCCCATAGAGGGTTTCACTGTGTCGCCTAGGAGTTATGCTGCCTTCCCAAAGACTCTGGAGGTCTTGGTCTACTCTCCACCCAATGACAAGGGACTACCTTGTGTGTGAAATGGATAATTAGAGCCCTTACTGGAGATGAAGCCTAGAAGATTCTCCTTAAGCATTGAATTCAATCAGATTTCTTATTCACAGACCCACCTGGAAGGGGATTAGCTTTCAAACCCTTACGGTTATGAAGGAACCAGTCCAAATTGTGGGAACTTTTATAGCCAAAAGCATTTGGAGAACTTGGGAAGCGGTTAAGCCTTGGATTTGTTGGGACGACTCTAGTTTTCGTGATGGGCTTTCGCTCAATCAACAGAATGTTTGGTAGTCACCTCTCTTTGCTAGTAATGGTCAGTCATTGGCTAAGTCACCTTGGCTTAAGGTGCTAAGGTTCCACAAGAAAGGTATTCACACTTTGCAACAAGTGTTTCACAAACCCACAATGCGCATTATGCCATGGGAAGATTTTTGTGCTCTCTACAACCTTCAAAACCAGGACCATGAAACTTATGATAGTTTGGTGAATGCTATTCCTGTAGATATGCTTCATAAAGTGAGAATTTGTGGGTCCAAGCCCTAGTGGAAGGACTGGAAGTGGTACCTAGATAGCCCTTTTAGGAATTACAAGCCTAGGCTTGGTTATATGTGGCTTTCACCATATTTTTTGATGATTGAAAATCTGAACCAGAGGTGGCTTCTTTAATCTTCCACTCATGTCTGGCAAAAAATATTCTCAACCACTTGGTCTACAAGTGTTGAACCGAAACTTTCCCGCTTTGCTTGGTTTATTCTTTTCCAAGGCTTGCCTGTGGGGTCTTGGCTTGTTCACTTGGGGGTCTAGGACCCTCAATGCCCTTTCTGTGGGCAAGCTGGGTCTTTTAAGCATCTCTTTTGGTATTGTACTAGAGCTCAACAATTTTTGAATTGGATTCATGACATCTTTCGACCTTTCAGACTAGAGCCCTTCTCCTAGCGTATGGTTTTTCTAGGAGATTCACCTAGACTTCTCGCCAAATATACCCAACTTTGGCACACTTTCAAGGTGGAAATCCTCTTCAATATTTGGAAAGATAGAAATGTCTGCATATTTGCTAACAACCAAATTGATAAACACGTTTCTTTGTATTCTAAAGCTATTATTTGCTCTAATGTGCTCTTGCATATACAAGTTCAAGCTAACAAGGTTACACTTGAGGTGGCTCACCTTCAGGTGCTTTTGGATTATTGGGGCAATGCCCCGTGTACTGTGGCTCGGGTGCCCGCTTCACCCACTTTCTCTCGCGACTGCTCGCCTTCTCGGGGCTAACAGTGGAGTGGTGCTGCTCACCCTCGCTCTCAACCTCCTGTTCGATGTGGTTCCCACCCTCCTCAACAATCTCATTCTCCTCCTCTACGGGCTGGCCAGGGGTGGCCCTTTGGGGGAGCAATGGGGAGCACCAGTGGCAGTTCCAGGTGGCTCTCTCATACTACTCCTGCTGGTGGCTCTGGTTGGCTAGAATTTGGTAAATGTTTTCCACGTTTGGCATTTGCAATCTCGTCCCAGCGTGAGGACAAAGATAAAGAAAAAGATGTTGATGATGGTTGGGGTCCTCCTCTTGATGTCACTCTAGACCCTATTGATGTATGGGGGAAGAACTTGGATGAAAAAGACCCTCCTAGCTCTGTTGGTACTACTTTGGCCGCTTAATGACCTTTTTTATGTTTGTAATCTTGGACTTCTGGGCTAGGCACATGTGGCTGTTGGTTTTTCATTTTATGGGCTAGGCCCATGTGACTCTCGAGGTGTGCCTTCTTGGCACCCACCCTTTTTTGTGGATATGTATTTTAATCTTTATAATTAATATAAATTAGTGCCTATTCATCAAAAAGAACCTATTATTCATACAAATCCACTAAGTTGCAAATATTGTAGTTATTATATCTAATGTATAGTTCTCCTGGTGAAGTTACATAATCTTTATACGAAATCAATAGGGAGGTTGTGTCGAAGAAGTTGATGTCTGATGATCTTGGATAGTCATAATGGTTGTAATTTTCTCTCACCAAGGCTTTAAATTCCACTTTACTTGTAGCTGAGAATGTTGAGTAACGATTGTGGGAAAAGGTTTGTGTGATCTTTGTTGTGGATATTTGGCTTGCTATGGTTCTCTATATAAGTTATTCTTATCTTTTTATAAATATAAGGCTCAAACCTAAAAAAACATGTTTCAAAACAAATCATGAAAATATCTTGGGTCATAAAAATGTTGTTATCATGCTTTTTATTATAAGGAAGACATCTCAGGATTATCTTTCCTTAACCATCTTAGTTGGTAGGTTGTTAGTCATGCTAATCATTGTCGGTGTATTTATCTCTTGACAATGAAAATGTCGGTATTATTTTGAGGATTATTAAATGACATCATAAATATCTTAATATCTAAGTTTAATCAATGGTAAAACTGGGATATGCATTCAACTTATGAGTTCTAATATCCTCGATTGCATTATTTTTTAAATAAGTACTCTCATTATATTACAATGATTGCATTATTTTGAGTGTTTTGACATTAAGTATTGTCGTACTTTGTACTCTTAGTGTTAAAGACAAGTTTATCATGAATATAAATTGAAGATAGATTTGTAACACAAGCATATTCTATTTATGGAGTGTACTTATGCTTCCTTTCAAATACTTTAAGGAAAATTAGATGAAACTTCAATTATATCAGAGGAAGGCATTGATGCTCAAAGATTCTTATAAATGTCTAATCGTACTTTATCTTAATGGAGATTAGGCACATTGTTGACTTTTTCACTTGTATTATGAATTATCGTATTTTGAAAGAAGAGATAACTTTCACTATTTTGGTCAAAATCTTACAATTATAAGAAACGCATACTTATATAAAGGTATAAGCACTTACATAAACATATATATGTATATTTATATATACATACATGAGTTATACCTTCTTAGTTTAATTCTAGCATATTCTTATATTGCAAACTATGAAATTTCTATGATATGTGTATTTGAAAAGATTGATGAATGGTTAACTACTTCTATTGATATGCTTGCATGTGTATAAACAATTTATCATAATAGAGTGATTTTTCTTGCAACATTATACCTTGTTGCTTATATGAAATTATGGACCAAGAAACCTTAAAGATGAATCGATATGTTGTCTACATGACTAATTATGTATATGCACAAAAGTTGATGCATGATGGTATTTTAGGTGACTTCCTTGTGATTGAAAATCATGATGTGATTAGATGTTGTTCTGTCTTGCTCCATAATTCCATTACTCCAATTACTTTGCATTGCTAGACTCCCTCGTGTTGGGCCAGGTATTCTTATTTCAAGACAAATTTTCAGGGAAATGAATCACTTCATGGTAGGGTGGAATTGCGTTCCAACAATGCTCTTGCCTTTGAAGTAGTCGAAGAATTCAAGCATTACATGAATCCTATCAGGAAGGATTACATGTTATGTTATATTGTATAATCATGTTCTCAACCATGTGGTCTATCGTAAGGAATTCATTTCTTTATGTTTGACTATGTTGATGGCAATATACTCTAAACTTTATGATATAATGAAATTTCTTGTCCCTTTTCTTGTATATTGGGCACTTGTCATCTTTATATACTTTTTGATGTGTAATTATTTAATTTTAACCTATGGAGGTTGTTACACTTAGTGTCTCCTTCATGTTGAATGTATACTACTATGCATATATGGGGGTCCAAATACCCTTTCAATAACATCTAAATCAATGTCTAGAATAGTTTGGCCTACAAGACCAAACACTCTCCTTTGCCTTTGGTTGTGGGATTCTACATAAGCTAAGGCAATCTTAGGAATCTAAAGGGAAACTAGGAAGGCAACTACTTGGACTAGTTGTGAAGTGTGGAGACATACTATGCCCATATACACTTCAAGAGGGAATCAATGTCATGATTTCTAGGATTTGAATGTAAGCAAGATAGGATAACAAACTTTGAAGGACCTACTAAATGATGACATCACTAGGACATCATTAGGAAAAAATGGCTCCCAACTCTAACAAATGGATATGTGAAAGGGAAATGATAAGGAAACACAAGGGCATATAATGGATGATCAACAACAAACAAAAATGAATACAAATGCAAAATAAAATAAAAAAAATTGTAAATGAACAAAAAACAACAAAATAAAACAAAAATGTACAAGGCAAACCAAACCAACACCCAAGAAAAACAAACACATGACACCGACAAAACTAGAGAAGAAACAAACCAAGAAAGGCAAAACCCTACGTAGTGAAAACTAAAGGGCATAACATGAAAGAAAGAATGTTCAATGAAGTATGCCCACAAAAAAAACACATGAACACTTGCATTGCAACTCACCAATCCTTCCACTAGTGAATCCTTTAACCAAGATCATAAACAGTTGAAAAAGGGGTTTCTAGATTTCCAAAGCATGAGAGCAAGATGAAAAATCATATTAAAAGAAAAAAATAATGAAGATATAAGAAAGAACCTGACACACACATGGTAAATCACTATTAATATAGATCTAGAGGGGGTAGGTTGGGTTAATGTCAAATTATTGATATTGGGGTTTCAAAGATGGTCTCATAAGCATGTCAGGATGAATAAATTTAACGGTCCTACCAAAAGGAATGTCAAGGTTTTTCTCAATACCTCAACAAATATTCCCAAACAATCAACACTGAAAGTCTAAAAAAGGACAATATACCCTATTGTAGTGTCAAAAAATGTACTCCTTTACATTTTCATACTTTGTTTGGGTCCCCTCAATTAAATTGGTTTTAATTATGTCTTAATAATCCGTATTTTACATTCCTAATTACATTTTCTAAAGGGGAAACCTGACAACAATTAATGCCTTAACACATAACACATTACCTTGAGCAATGCATGTTCCAAGAATAGGGACATGGGACCCATTTTCCCATGGGCGAATGGGTCCTCCCTAAGCCTTTGAAGCCATTTTTAAAACATTTTTTTGGTGGTATTTTTATAATCCCAAATTCAAATTTTAATGTCGGCTTGTAATGTTTAATTTTTGAGAAATTAAGGATAGATACCTATAAATAGAAGGTTATTTTATCAAATCAACATTAGGTTTTTGAGAGATCAATCCTAAGAGAAAATATTATTGTCAAGAGCATTCAAGGGCAGATTTATCAATGATTTATTGTAACAATCAAGATCTCGAGAATCATGTCAAAGTCTTTTGCAATCATGTATGTTTTTGGAGCTAACATTATGATTTGAGTTTCAAGTATCAAGATCCACATCCATTGAAGCTATTTCATGCAAGATCAAGATCAATATTTCAATCCTCCAAAGGTTTATTCAAGGGTTTGGTGAGTTGCAATATAGCAATTATTCATTTATCACTCCTTTCAGTTTTCATTATTTTAACTCAAGGTTTAATTACCAAACAAGGTTTGACCAAGGCAAACCCCTATTCACCGAAAAAAAACAAATTTTCCCTCTTGTGTTTTGTTGTAGGTTCATAGGTTGGAAAAAAGTTGAATATCTCAAAAAAGATTTTGCAAAGTTGCATTTGTTTCACCTTTGTTGTCAAGCCATGAAAACTCAGATCTCAAATTTATTTCCAGCTTTCTGACAGTGGGATCTGGGGGAATCAGGAGTGTAGACATAGGGCCCGAGGACTATAAAATTAGATTTTAAACCTCTACACAAGGACCCGTTCGCCCATGGGCGAATGAGCCCCAGACAAGGTATCAAAAAGTCATTTTGGTGACAAGTACACACCCTCTTGCCATTTCCAGATTTGCAGAAAGTTTTTTGTTTCTGTTTGTATTATGTTTTAAATTGATGATTCAAGTTTGAATAGGAATTAATTGAATTGATTTAATATTTTTAGTTTTTCTTCCCAAAAGTTTTGTTAAGGCTGATACCTATGTCCTCAATCATAAGGAAACTAGTAGATTCCCTCATTGAGTTGACTCGCCTAAGGGTTGTAAGTCAATTCTTTGTGGAGATCTCATTTCCTAATGAAATAAAGGAGAATAGGTCCATTATATCCCCATTTTCCCCATTTCCAATTGGTGAACCTATTTTTCTATGTTTCACCTACAAACTAAGAAAATAAACAAAGAAGGAAAAAGGCAAAAACAAAGAAGGAAAGAAACAAGCCAACAAGAGGACATAAATGAGACACAAGAGAAGAAAAGAAAGCAAGGACCGACTTTTGATGTAAGTAAAATGAGCATGTTGTGTGTAAGCCATAACAAACACCATGATCTTGCACTATATCACTTTAGTTTAAAATTTAAAAATTTAAGTTCAAGTTGTCTCTTATAATATTTTCTCTTTAAGGGTCAACTAAGTATATTTATCTCTTTATTGCTATGTCCTTACTATTAAAGGTAATCGATGCTCTTACTTTGATAATCAAGTAATCATCTCCTAATTTTGAATCAATTCACATATAATTTGCATGCTCAAACTTTAATTGGTGGATGGAATCTGAAATTGCATGAGCATTCCTAAGAGCATTTGTATGATACAAGAAAAGTCAGAATAATTCTTTTGGAAACTGAATTTAGAAATTTACACAACACAAGTTGAGATGACAATTATATCAAATGAAACTAATACTATCACCGATAAAGAAGAAAAAAAAGACTTAAACCAATACGATAATAGCCATTAAATTTATGCATTACAATTTAAATTTATAAAATCTTTTATTTTGATATTTTTATGCACATATGCTCTCAACATAATTAACCTAAAATACAAAATTTATTTTATTTAAAAATTAGAGACACACAAAAGAGAGTATAGACTACCATTAAGTAAGAAAATATTAGAAAAATAAATAAAAATTCATAGATGAAATATTGGAAATCAAAGACTTAAATAAAACAAAGATGACAAGGTGTAAGTTCATCACACCTCTTAGTACTTTTTCTTTCATTTACACTTTACCACGTCATATAGTAGCAACTTTGGTACCATACTTCGTCCGTATAATCGGTCGATAATTCTTTGCAGTACAGTTAAAGCTTTTCCTTTATTCACAATGGCCTTAAACCCCTTATCTATTCTCGCGTCCTCTAGGCGACCCTTACTATTCTGTTGAGCGAGTAAAATCGTAATCATCCATTCGCTTTTATGTGGGAACATATAAGTGGCTCTAGATCCAAATGTAATGTGACAAGGATCATCATTGGACGTTACAAGCAAAGCATATACAGTGATTGCACTCGATGAGCTTCTCATCTCTAAGTTATACTCTCCTCTGTCAATCTCAACAACTGCTTGAGCGCCGATGACCTCAGAAAACAAATTTACATTCAGTTTGGATGATGCTTGATAGATTGGCTTCTGTATCAAAATGACATTTTCTAACGGCAGCCTCTGAAAAATTTAAAATATCAGCATAAAGAAGGAGGATATTAAAGGAAAAATCAGTTTTCAGAATAAATAAACTTTCTTTCCACTCAAAATCAATTGTTTGCGTTGAGAAAAAGTAGTATTACCCTCAGTCCATAGATGCATTTGCGTACCCATGCATATCCATCGTCAGACACTTCAATTTCCAGAGTTTTCAATCCTGGCAACTCTTCCACCCCTTCTACGCTTTGCAGCTGACGACATCCTAAAATCGCGATTCGCTTCAGATGACGTTGATGTGCAAGGGTCGGCAACGATATCAACCTTTTACAATACTTTGCTTCAAACTCTTGAAGCCCTGTTAGAGAAGATAACCCTGGTATTGTTTCCAATTTGGGACAATCCTCCACTACAAGAGTCTGAAGCCCTGTTAGAGAAGATAACCCTAATATTGTTTCCAATTTATGACATCCGCACACGTCAAGAGTATTCAGTCTCTCTAGCTGCTTTAAGTGCACTTCATTTAGATTCCCCATATGTCGAACCCTCAATGATTCAAGACTGGGACAAAGCTCTCCGCTAATTAGCAATTTTGATATATTATCAAGTCTGCCAAATTCTATGGTTTTAAGGCTACTCATGCGGCTGCTTGTAGAAGAATCCGCATAAGTTGAATCTCTACCTTTGCTCAGATCCAAATTCCCACTGAAGAAGACGCCGCCCCCAGACGACAATGCCAATGATCTGAGATTGCTAAGTTGTTTAAGGGATTGCATGAAGGATGTTATATCTGTGTTCTCTAAGGAACTCTCTACTCTTAATTCTTCCAAATGACTGAACATTTTTATCAAATCTGGAAGCTTTTGCAACGATGGAGAGTACACAATCTCCAGCTTTCTTAACTCGAAACTGGCCTGTCATTCACAATTACTCTCAAAAAAGGAATTAGTTCTCAGTAGTAAACAATCTTTGCCAAACAAGTAGACTGAAATGTATGCTCTGCCGTGAAGGGAGACTTAATTTCCATCAAAGAATAGTGAAATACCTGGGTATTATTCTGCAACTGTTGCTGAAAAGTGCTCCACAATTCTTCCGCGCGGTAAATGGATAAACAGTGCAATTTCCGTAGAGGAATCCATGGAGGAATGGTTTTTAAGTTGCCACCATCGTTATCGATTTCAAGCCACAGGAGGTCAGTCTCAGCAGAGTCATTTAAACTACCTATAAAATAAGTAATTTCGGTTTTGAGGGACAAGTCATGGAACGAATGGAAGCACCTGCCTTTTGTTTCTGCTAGGAGTTGTTTAAATCCTTTTGCTTCCTACATATAAGGATCAGGGTTAAGTGTGTGTTTGGCTGCGAAAAGATTATAAAAGCACATAAATTGAAATGTTTTTTCAAAAGCTTTCTATAATTTTAATTTCAAAAAAGTAAAGATGAAGCACACCATAGATCTAAGAATGTCTAATCTCCACAGCCGAGGAGGATCCAAGTCATCTGCCATTTGTCTTCCCATATCGCGGAGGTGATCGTGCATTTCAAAGCGTAGGACGTAGTCCTCAACCAGTTCAAGGAGGCACTTATCTTGCAGGGTTTGAAGCGCATGCTCAGCGTTCCAACCGGCCGCGTTCCAGATTGTTATAGTTTTACTTTTCAAACCAACTACTTCATTCTTATTGAAAAGACAAGCTATATCTATAAATATCTGTTTCTCCTCTCTGTCCAGACCATCAAAGCTGATTTTAAGTCTCTGCATTATATCCTTAGGCTGGATTTTCTTAACTTTTTCCAATTCTAACTCCCAATAATACTCATCCCTACCATAAACATGGGCGCCCAAAACTTTGAGTGAAAGGGGTAAACCTCCACACAATTCCACGAAGCTTTCAACCAATTTCACATATGCAATAGGTGGATCCCGTCGGCGGAAAGCATGTCTACAGAAGAGCTCTTTAGCATGATCCCTGCTCAATACCTTCATCCTATAACGGATATCTGTACCCGTTAACATACGCTGGTCACGGGTTGTAATAATTACCAGGCTGCCAGAGCTCAGCATACCTTCAGGTAATAGGGCATCTAACTGGTCCTCATGATCGATATCATCTAGGATTATAAGGAAGTGTAAATGCCTTGCCCTTCTCAGACGATGCTTTAATTGTCCTATTCCTTCAGCGATATCGCCAAACTTTCGATCATCATCAAAAAGATTCTTGAAGAGCTTACTTTGCGAGGAATGCAAATCAGTATTGGCATGTGATTCTCTCACATCAGAGAGAAAGCATGATGCATCGTAGCATGAACGCTTCCTGTTAAACAATTCTTTTGCTAGGGTGGTCTTGCCAGACCCCCCAAGTCCAAAGATCCCTGCTATCGTGACCTTGTTCCTCTTTGTCTCTGCACAACAATTTTCAAAAACTCGGACGAGCTCAGCAAGTCCAACCGGATATTTTGCAACATGTAAGGGTATACTCTTTTCCTTTTCTTGCACTACTTGTAGCACACGGGACACAATCTTTTCACACAAATTGCTGTAATCCAAAACCGAAAATCTCTTTAGAAAGGTATTATACTAAGGGAAAATGAATGTCATGTACTGGAGAAAAAGGTAAAACATGATGAATAGACGTGGCAGTAATCTTACTCTTGATGGTGGCTACGTTCATAACCAGATATGTCTGCAGCATTTGCGAGGGCCCTTTTCCAAACATTCACCTTGTCGAGGTACTTTTCTTTACTTTGATAATAAGAAAATGCCGCAGCATACGCTCCCCTCTCCGTGGAACGAAGCTCCTTAGGTTCCACATCGTAGAACACAGGAATAAACAGGGCGTCAGGTTGTTGTTGTAACATAAGAACAAGCTCGTCTAAACACCACTTTGACTGTGCATATCCTTTGGAAAAAATGGCTATTTCCACAAGAGATGAGCATATGCCATTGCGAATGGCAGAAGGAATAGAATCTCCCCCTTCTATCTCTTCACGGTCTAGAAATGCCCGGCATTGTCTAGCCTTAAGAAGGTCATACAGTTGTTTAGCAAGTGTGTGTTTGACGTCAGGGCCTCGGTGGCTGATGAATGCATCATATGGTTTAGGAGATGAGGGGAAAGCCATGAATGCAAGACTAGAATTGCAAAATGTTTGAAACTTTCTAAAGCAGAGTGGCCTGGATGTAATGAGAGGATAAAACAATAGCTAATATTTGCCCGGTAAGATAAATTGTTGATAGAGAATTGTAAGTCACTAAATGCCTGTGAACAGTAGCGAAAAGGCTACCAGCTGTCCCCAACCAAGCTAGGAAATATCTTTTCACCGCAGAATTAAGGAAGAAGAATGCCTATTGGGCCCCTTGCAATTAATTATTTGCAAGTGAGAAGTGAGACATAAATAATGACAGTATCTTGGCACTATCAAGTGAGAAGTGAGGCATAAATCATCTCCCTTCTCTCCCTTGCCGTTTGGTGGTTGGGTGTCCTTGCCTCCTTTCCCGTGCTTTGGTCTCCTTGTCTCTTATTTTCCTTCTCTTCTAATTTATGTCGGCCTCTTCTCTTGTCTTTTCCCTTTTGTTCTCCTTAGGGTTGCCCTATCCTTTTTGTGGTTCCTTTGTTCTCTTCTTCCTTTATTTTGTGTCCTTGTTCAGCAACGGACTTCAGGTTGCTTCCTTCCATTTCTTTATTTTTAAGTTCTTTCGGTTGTTTGTGGTCTTAGACCTTCGTGTTGTCGCTTCCTTCCATTTTTTTATTTTTAAGTTCTTTCGGTTGTTTGTGGTCTTAGACTTTCGTGTAGTTTATTCCTTTTTTTTTTGGTCTTGCTTTTCTTTTGTTTCATTTTTCTATTTTTTCATAAATGTGTTTGTTTATTGCTTTTGTTTATTTGTCTTTGTGTTTTTAGTTTCTGTTGTAGGCAGAAAATTTATGCATCTATTGCCTACAATTTGTTTTGCTTGACAAAGACATCTACACCAATGAGAAGTTAGAATTAAAATGTTCACCACCAATTCTATGTAGTCTATATTAATGTCTTTATTTTGAGAATAATTCAAATGTGCTTTATCTTTTTCACTATTGGTTGGTTTTATGAATAGTAATTGCAAAATCGTAGAATTCTATTTTTTAATAAATTTAATTTTGGTGAGTACAAATCTGAAAGCTATTAATTAGACGGATGACAGCAATACTATTCATTGACATCATAATTTCATGGCAAATTTGTGAAGAAAGGTTATTAAATAAAGGAATTTCTATTTAGTAGGTTATAACAAAGTTTATGGTTAAATGTACTACTATAACATTAAATATCATCAATAGGTGCCAAATTTGTCAAAGCTAAATAAATAAAAGAGTTGTTGTTTTCACTCTTAACAATAAATTTCAACAAGAAAAGTTATCTATTGACATTAAATATAATGGTGACATCTTCCAAATTGACTGTGAAAAATAAATATTGCAGTACAATTGATCTACTCATATTAAATGTAATAGTGGCATTTTGAAGAGTTTTTCCATACGTGCCAATTTTGTCAAGGGTAAATAAATAAAAGAATGTACAAGCATTTATTATAGCATTGAGTGGTAGACAAACAGAGAGTAAGTGCAGTAAAAACTTGCATCGGAAAAGACATGGAGGGTAGAAACTATGTAGAAAAATCTACCAAATCTAGCAAAATCTTATCTCGTATTGATGGAATGATGAAATGAAATAAATACTTTAGTTTGTGTTAGACAATAATTTAAGAGTACAATTTGGACAGCTCGTAAGTTGAAGAAGTATTCAAAGGCTGGAGAACATTCTCAAAGCACTATAGGCCCCATTCTGAGAGCAGTGAAGAGCATTCTGACAACACTTAAGAAGGTCTAAAAATACGCTAAAGAGCATTCTAACAGCACTGAAGAACATTCTGACAGCACTGAAGAAGGTATAATCTTCTATCTTCATTCTAAAGCACTGAAAAACATCGGTCATCTGCAATTTTCTAGTGTGTTTTTTCTTTACACCAAACCTGTTTTACTTGAAAAAAAAATTAGATTCTGAGATGAATAGGAAATCAAGGCGACATATTTTTCTACATTTTGCAATTGAAACATATGTTTTATTTTTTGCAGAAAATCATAAAGAAAATCACAAAGCAAATTACTGGTTACGGTGAAAGAGAAAATACAGAACAAGTTTAACAAACTAGACAACATACCAGATAAGGTGTATCAAATATTATTTTATTTCTTTCTCTATGTAACTTGTTCTAATTATCTTACTAAATCAGAAATTTCTTTTCATTATTGACAACTTGAGCAGTTTAGAGGAGCAGTTACGCTTGAAAGCTGTCTAAACATAGGACAGACGTATTATAAATCCTTACTTAGTTGATAAATAGGTATCTCTCACTTAGACTAACACTATGTCCATCTTGTTATACGTGTGGAGTTTTTCAAATATTGAAAATTAACTTTGTTAAATGAATGTTCATGCCAGGACCTTCTGGATTGTAGACAATAACTTGTAGATTGTACACAAAAACTAGGAAATCAACTGTTGCTAATAGCTTCATTGGTAAGGGTTCATTCCTTTGTTTGTACTAATAGTTTAGGCTTGTATTGTGTCCTATGTTGTTCGATTTCTTATGTTAGGTGTTTGCTAATGCGAGAATTTTCACACTACTTTATAGATTTACAAGTTTGGAGGAGCAGTTAATACTCAGGGAGTTGAATACCTACAATATACAGATTACAAGTCTCCGCTCTATTGATAAATAGGTAAGTATCGACGACTTTGCAATTATATTTAAACAAGAGTTTGTATCATCTGCGCTCTTTTGATAAATCTCTTTAAACAAGAGTTTGTATCCTTACTTTTTTCCTTCTACATCGAATGTTTGAATCACTATAAAAAAAATTATTTTCAAATAATAGAGTAAATTCAAGCTTTTAACATGGATATATTTCATTTATTTTCAAATAATAGAGTAAATTCAAGCTTTTAACATGGATATATTTCATTGACATGTACCATTGATACCTAGGACATTTATTTCTAACCTTTTAAGAAGGATTTTTGAGTTTCCATAAGGTTTATATCTCCTTTTCAAGCATATGCAGTGATATCAAAATTCAATATTGGCAATTTTTATTTTGTTTAGTCTAAGAAAATTCTATAGAAGAAGATTGGCAGCTTTTATTTTGTTTAGTCTAAGAAAAATCTATAGAAGCTTCAACTATTTGAAGAAATACAAAATATATAATAATATTGTAGGCTTTTGCTAACAAACGAACCCAAACAAAGCAATAATCAAGAGAGTGAAGATAATGTGAACACAACTTACACAATTCTTCAATCTACCCATCCATCATAAGAGTCCTCGAGAGCCTGGGGTAGATCAAAATGGTAAATTGTCACCATGGGTTCAATCCCTGCATTCTAAGTCGTCGTGACTGCTAAAGCTTTATAAAATTATAAACACTGACTGATACATCACACTCAAAACAAATGAGTACTTACAATGATTAAGGAGTACATCTATCAGTTTGTTGTAGTGAACAACCTTCAAGCCTAACTGCATTGAAATGCAAAAGCTGTAAAATACAAGCAAATTTTATTGATTTTGCAAATTAATCAGAACAAGTTACATAGCCAAACAAATAAAATAACAGTTGAGACAATTTTACCTGATGTCTCCAACACTTTGTTGTACTCTTTGTTTATTTGTTTTTTCACCTTGAGAGCAAGCTTTCATAATTGATTCTATGGTATTATTAGCAACAACTTGATCTTGAGTAAATGAGGATAGTTCAATTATGAAAGCAATTATTGAAATAGTTGTCATCTTCCAAGAACACTTTCGCACATTCAACTCTCTTTCCACCTCCAATGTGATATCAGGACCAATTTGGAATCTTACACATCTTTCACCAAAGAAAAATGGTGAACAATTGTTTTTTAACAGGATTATCAAATCATTGCAGTTTTCCCCCTCTTTGTCCCCTTCTTTCATCTGGTCTTTTATTTCTTGTACTGATTTTTTGTTGGCTGTCCATATTCTAGCAAGATTTTCATCTTGCATGACTACCAAGGATTTAAAATATTTGTCAAAGTCAAACACCTTACCTAGTAGAATTTCTCTAGGGTTCTTACTTCTAGACAGATTGCAGAATTCTTTATATGCTGAACCTATAAGAAGCTTGGCTGAATATCTATTGGAGAATAACAGTTGTGCTAGTAACCAACAAATTTTGCTAAGCAAGATGGAAAACATTTGAAGATAATGAAAAACATAAAGAAAATTATGGAATCTCAAGTTTCTGCATAGGCTCATTATCAAATTTATGAGGGACTTGTCTCCACTTTCTCTAGGGGCATTGAAGCTATCTATAAATTTGAGTAAATGACTCTTCCAAAACTCCTCTATATGAAAAAAGTGCACTAGGCTGGATAGTTTCCATCCTAGTCTTTTTGGGTAGAAGACAGCTATTGTGAAACATCACCAGTATATGATAATGGATCCCATTACAATCACCACACAATGAAGGATGAACCAAATGTCCAAAAATGTTTCAGCAAATCCATAATCTATAAAGCGCCAGGTTTCAAAAATCAAAATTCCATTGCAAATGGTAATGAGGAAAGCTATGGATGAGGTGAGAATTGATCTGGCCGCTATATATTGAGAATCAGAAGTACGAGCTACTAATAATGACTGAGTTGCCCGTTCTTCAACCTTATCCCATAAAAATTGGGTATTGAAATTTTGAGCAAAAATCATGGTGGGTACTTTATGAGACCAAGTTTTACATATACTAGAAAGACTAGAAGGAGAACCGAAATTGCCAATGATACTAACATTGTGAGGTTGAACACAAGTACACTCCAAAAATAAGTTGGATCATAGTGTATAAACTTACTAATCTGAAATATTTCATAAGAAATACGGTAGAGAGATAGAAAAGAGGTTATGATAAGCACGGCCATGTCAGTCCACATGTTAGTGGAGAGAGGATGTGCTACTCCAGGCAACAGACAACCCATCAACACAAACATAAAGACTCTCCCATACATAACTGACACCCAATTACTATAGAAAATTATAAGAGAGTTAATATGGTTCTCATACTTCTCAATTTTAGGGCTTTGTTCTATGTAATCTTCAAAATAATCTTCGAATAAAAGTTCAATTTTATTCTTTACTTAACTCTCTTTAGAAAATAAATCACCAGGAAAATAGAAAAAAATATTAAGGAGAGGTAAGAATTGAAGAGCAAGTGCACCTACAACCAAAGAGCCTGCTGGAATCCAATGTTTTCTTTTCTTGAACGTGTTCCATGCAACTTCTCCAATGAAAATGATTGGAAGGCAGGCAAATGACAAACTAGCTAAACTAAAGATGATAAAGACAAAACAATTAGATGTCGAACAAACACTCTCATTCCCAGTTAGGAAACCAACGGATGTTATATTCATGATAAAGGCAAAGTATTGCAAGATGCAACACAATAAACTTTGAATATGCTTTTGAGAGAATGTGCAGGCTTCAAGAAAACAAGTACAAAAAGATGGGCATTGATTCAGTTGAATAGTTAATAATAATTTTTAAAAATATTCTATATTAAATTCATAATGGACTCTCATCTTTCCAAAGAGGCCAGTGAGGGTCCCTTTGATTGGTTGGGAATTCTCTCTTAATTCGGGTCCTTTCAATATGAAAGAGCATGTCCTAATTACAATATTTGCCAATGCTGGTGTTGCATTTGGAGGTGGAGATGCCTTCTTAGTTGGATCCATCAATGTCATGAAATATTTCTACCACAAGAATATCAGCTTTGTAGTACCATTGATCATAGTAATAACAACACAGGTATGTTATTCATGCATCACAAATTTTAAGAGTTTTGTTCACCGGTGTCACAAAGTTTTGATTTACAGCTGGTGAGGCTCAAGATCGAGGACTTAACTGCTAACTTACACCTATTAGGATGTCAGGGTCCATTTCCTTGAGCAATTTATTTTTACCAGGCTATACCAACATGCCAACAACTCCCGGTTGCACATAGAATAAGAAACTGAATGGGAAGTGGGTATCTGCATGTCTGAATGAATCCTTGTGAAGTAACTAGAAATTGGAAAATTGAAAACAATGTTTCTCATCAAACACAGGATAATCAACCAATCATCAATTACAAATTGAACAGTATTGTCTTCTTTGAGTCAGCAAATTTTGTTCATGTATTGTAGGCTATTTTTAAACCTCAAATAATTGAACAATCAACTACAATTTTTTTCCAATCAAAATGGCACATAACCACTTTTACACATGGATGAAGTGTAAAATTAGTATTTGACTACTGAACAATTTAATATTTAGGCAGAACTTATTTTTATATAGTCATTAAAACTTCCAACATTAATGAGGATTTACATTTTTATGTAGATTTTAGGTTATGGGTGGGCTGTTTATGTAGATTTTAGGTTATGGGTGGGCTGTTTTTCTACGAAAATATCAAAAAGCCTCTGTTAAAAAATAACACATAGATAGAGCAACTAAATTCACAATAAGTTACTCCATCTTGACTAGATTGAGATCGCTTCAAGCACAACAACACTAGCTACTACCCTTCTTGTAATGCCACAACTCAAAATCCCTGGCATGATTGTATTTTATTACTAGCCCCTAAATCTTAATTGAGTATTGATTTTTTTTAATAGTGCAAACCAAGAAAATGCAAAAAATGAAAGCGCCCAGAAGTCTTGTTGTCGGCAACTTTCCTAGTATTGCTTCACATGTATATATGTACATCTTTTGTATGTGTACATATGCGCATATCACAGTGAGCACACATACATATTTACATACAATTATTATGGTCAAATTTATGTAAATACCAATTCCCATAAAATTTATGGGTAGAGTTTGCAGGAAAAGTATTCTCAAACCCTACCAAAGCAGAATTTAAGAAAAAATGTGACAGACCAAAATCAGTCTCCATACAATACCTGCTTCAATCTATAATTGTTAAGTCTAATGGGTTTATCCATAGCTGCAAGATGTTAAATTTTCTCCGACACAAAAGGTGGATTTAAAACAAGGATATGGGCAAGCCACAATGTACTCATCAATGATGTAAGGGCGAGTGCAAAGGGTTTCTATCATGATTTTACACAACCAAGTCTTCGACCCTCACACACGCCAAAACTCATTTCAACAAATTTTCATTTCAGAAATTCATCAGATTGAAAACCCCAAATCTTGAAGTCCTTGTTCAAAAAGAGGAGAGAAAAGCGTAAAGTCTAAATGAATTCAAACTACCTGTGTTTTAATGAACAGTATGATAGCGCTTAGCAACAGTAACACAAGTGACCCATAATTCATATGACGAAATGACTAATTTTGCAAAGCAATATCAGATGAAACCCGGTAGAGGACATCACTTTGCAGAAGATGTTTCCCCAGATTGCTCGCCACCATAGATACCTACTCGAGATCTTTGGAAACTCCGAAAAGAAAGACAAATTTTTTTAGGGCTATGTATTCAACTCTTCCCATTTTCGATTGCATCAACTTTGGTTGTCTGATTGTTGTCTTAATATGAGTGCGTAGATTAAAGGTGCTAATGGCTTTGTATCGTAAATCGAGGAGCAGAACTTAGTCTTGCGACACCTCATCTCTCTTGTACTTACGTGGAGTGAAGTAGACATTATCTCAATACACGTGCCAAAAACCATGGTTGAATCCTTAGTTCTCACAGCCAGGTGTAATAGTTGAGATATAATCTTTAACGCTTACTCTATACAAATAACATACCTGAATACAATGCTTATGTTTAAACATGAAGTATATCTACCCGCCCAAATGCAAAATTCACTCTACATTCTTTCTCGTGGCCTTATAATAAGGTGCATTATTATACTTTAATCCAAATATTAAGAAATAATTCAAACTATTTATGTCAAAGTGAAAGACCATCGATCACAATATTTCTTTTAAAGTGGGAATATCTCAAATATTACAATTAGGAAAATACATTTATGACATTATTAACTAATAATCAAATACAAATATTTATTAATTATCAAAATACATTACATTCTATCAAAGTATAATATATAATCAACTATATAATTTCCAACTATAATATATAATTGTAGAATAGATATTTATTATAGTATTAATATGAGGTATATTAGAGATAACATCAATACATATATATAGTATTGATAATATTATTTTGAAATAAAGAACATTTACAATGTAATTACTATTAGACCAATGCGTCACTAACTAAGCAACATGCACCTTATATGAAAATAAATTTAATTTTCCTTCATGAGTTGCGATTTTGAAGACTTAGTTTTCGATTGTTCAAAAGTTCAGGTATTATACTTGTACAAGCTTTCAATACATGATTTGTTCCTAAATCTATATGTCTCTTTTCAGAAAGTCATAGGCGATTTAGCAAATGATTTTTTTTATTTGTTAATAGCTAACTAGGATGTATCTTCTACTAAAATAACCCTTACATTTAGTATTTATCCTAAATTGAATATTTTCTATTCAAATAGTACATTACCTAATATGGTACAATATATCTTCTACAGGAGATCAAAATCATAGTTCCACTAATTGTGGATCACGTGGATCAAATACAAACTACTTACAGATGTTTTCTCCATACGAAAATTATCATAAATTGCATAGTAGTCTACTATAGCAACCAATGACTGCTCCTATATTGTATCTATTCCCATCTATTATCGTATTTGTCGAAATGTGCCTACTGATATTGTTGCTCATCCTAGTCAAAGATACACCTCAATTTCTTATACTACTGCTATGCAATGTAGTAGTCTTCTTCTACTTCTTTGCATAGATTATTGTCAAAACCTTTTCATCCAGAATATAAGTAGTCAACCTCCAATTCTATACTCAAGAAACTATTCACACAACAAAGTTAAGATTAATGTCTGTTGATGACATTGTTGAATAGAAGTAGATAATGCAAAGAAAAAATGGACATAATGCCAAGGCAATCAACTTCCGAACGAGCTGTAAAAGCAATTCAAGTAACTAAACAAGTATTATTGAATCGGAAGGGACTCAAGTATCGTAGAAAGAAAAATAAATATAAAGGTGTGAGGAGATGCCCATGGGGTCGTTTTGCTGCAGAAATTAGGCAGCCTAGATCTAAGAAACGACGATGGCTTGGAAATTTTGATACGATTGAAGAGGCTGCAAAAGCCTATGAAATAGCTGCTAGCTGCATGGAAGGAACTAAGGCAACTACAAATTCTAGCTATACCATTTCAAACCCATAGAATTTCTTTGAAGATGCTTTCTTGTCATCTTACAAAGTGGACTCTACAACAAAAGAAAATCAACTTCTTGTTCACCTTCCAAATTAATGCAGCATCCACCATCAGATTATATGTGTAGTGATTCAAGACATATGATACAAAATTTTAAAGCCAAAGAAGCAGTAACAAATCATGTTTACTCAAATACAGGTTTATTGGATGAAGTAATATCTAAATACTTTCCAAATCCACATTACACTAGTGCTATTGAAGACAACCAAGACAAAAATACAAATATGTATCTGGTCAATGACAACAGGTAAAAAGTACTTGCACTTCAATGAATCAATAAATGCAGAATCATATTCCATTCTTTTCCATGATGCAACTCCCTGTAGTGGACATTTTGAGCCACTTCTACAATATCAAACACACACTCTAAACTACCAATCACCAACAACATTCCCACAAATTAAACAATTCATAACAAATAAAAATGAAAATCAAATATTAAAACCTAAAAAAAGGAAAATGCTAGAAAACTTGAACAATACTTCACTCCAACAAATCAAGAAGCAAATATGCAACAACCAATCAATGATATCTAGAACATCAAAAGAAAAGAAATCACTCTCACCAATAGCAATATTCGAAAAAACAATCCAAGATACACCAAAAAATACATGTGCTTCTTGTCAAATGTTGTATTTCAAGAAAGACATTAGGATTTTCAAAGACAAATACAAACAAACCTACTACAAACTAACACAATCAAATGATCAAATATTGGCAAATTCTACTTGTCGACATCATTGAAACAATCCATGCTTCCTAAATATGCAACACCACATAATATTCGAGTAAATAAACCACTGAAATATGTACAGACTCTATCTCAATTAGAAGAATGACTTGTCTCGCTAAGAATTGCATTTGCTCAAATTTGGGAACTAGGATACAAAAGATCTCAAATAGGACTAATCGGTTCCATTATCAATGTTCCAGTTAACATAAACATTATATAAAAAGCACTACCACAATCCATTGATGAAACATCAACAATTGTTGTTTCTCTTAAGAGGCGATTGGAATACAAAAATGCATTCCAAAAAGGTATGGTATGACCAACTACTATCATGCATGCCTTGACCTAATTAAGCGAAACAATGCTTTACAAAATGGAAAGAGTTGAAATAAAAAAAGATTGGGAAAAAGCATTTCAAATCAAGAATCAAAATGAAAATAGCAATGAACAAAGTACAATAGAAAGTGATTCAGAAAGTGACACAGAACATCAATACCCCTCTGATTCTTTAATCCATGGATTCACTGAATCTAGATCTATACATAAAATGCAAGACAAAATTTTAGAAATAGCACCTGCACAAGAGAATTCTCCAATTGGAATCTTTAAAGATAAGTATTATGAAGAGATGAATTTTCCTACACTCTTTTTTGGCAATCCACGTGATGATGACATTGTCAAAAAATTCACATACCAAAAAATTGCACAATGGGAGCTGCTGCATTCAAATAGACAATTTGCCTACCACATAACAAACTTATTTTTCAAGACCATTAAAATACTCATACAACAAGTTATGTCTACAATGTGGATAAGAATTCGTAAAGGTCAACTAAAAGGAAGAAAGCTACTAGCTAAAGATGTCAAAGACAAACCTAACCTAGAGAGGATACTCAAATCAGATATTGGCTATATTGATTTCAAAAGGATAAGAACATCTCTTGATTATTTACAACAACTTAAAAAGAATGTATTTGCAATGATACGACAACTAGGACCGCCTACTTTATTTGTTACATTTTCTAGTGTTGAACAAAATTGGGATCCTCTATCTAATACACTTGAACAATTACATAGTTCACATCAATCAAGATCAGAACAAGAATAAAATTATAGCCAAAATCAAAATCATAAATTCAATCTCATTAAAAAAGATCCAGTAACTTGTGCACATTACTATAGACATAGAATAAATGCAATCAAAAAACTAATATTTACAGATGATTCTTTCTTTGGAAATGTCTTAGACTATTTCTCTGTAATTGAATTCCAAAATCGTGGAAATGAACATGAACACTTTCTTCTATGGATAAAAAATGCACCTATCTATGGAAAAAATAGCAATGCAAATATTATAGACTTTGTAGAAAAGTACATAACATGTAGCACAAAGCATCTACAACCTCATTTAGCTATATTACAAAAGCACCATCATACAAAGCAATGTAGGAAAACCAAAAAATCCGGATGCAGATACAATTTCCCATTGCCACCAATGGACAAAACTATAATACTCGAACCACTAGAAGACAAGAATGAAGATATAATTTCAACTGCAAACAATATATTTTCAAAAATGGAAAAAGGAACATATGAAACATCCTTCTCTTTTCAAATGTTCCTGGATCAAATGGATATCAACGAGGACAAGTATATCATAGCTATAAGATCAACACTCCATAGGCCTACACTATTATTACAAAGAAAACCATCACAAATATGGAACAATAGTTTTGCAAAGAAAATTCCACAACTATGGAAAGCAAATACAAATGCACAATTTGTTCTTAATGCATATGCAACAGCAATGTATTGTAGCTCTTACATGACAAAGGTTGACAAATCAATGACTTGTGCATTTAAAAGAATACGTAAAGACCACCAACATAACAATATTGATGCCATAAAGATGATAACCAAACTTGGAAATGCTTTACTTAATTTACAACAAATGTCTTCACAAAAAGCTGCTCACATTTCCTTATCCCTTCCACTTAATTACAGCTCAAGGAAATGTGTTTTCATTGATACAAGGCCTGATAATGATCGCACATTTGTTCTCAAACTGGTAGAACATATAGTCAATGAACCAGATGAATCAAAAAATGTAATTTGTCAATCTTTAATAGACTACTATGTCAAATGGCCTCCAAATATTTTGGGCATATGCCTTGCAGAATTTGTTGCACAATACAACAAGAATGGCAATAAAATCAAACCAAAGAAAAAACCAAATGTTATACGATTCATCAATTTCAGTAAACATGTTGACCTAGAAAATTATTGTAGAGAGCAATTACTACTCTATGTCCCTTTTACAATACATGAAAATACATTGAAACATAATTACAATTCATGGCAAGGTGCTTACATACATCATGAAAAAACAATTCAGCTTAACCATGCAAAGTTCAATTACAATGTTCACTCTGCATGGGGTGACATCAACAAAGCTATACACGAGCTAAATGCTAAAGATGAAAGCAATGCCAATGAGACTTTCATCACAAAAAAAGAAGAAAGACCAAGAACAATATGTCATACAAGTAGATTTTCAAACTACAAATTGCATCAACTTAAATAGTTTAACTTCCAATACAATTGAAATTATTCAACATCCACAAATTATGGAAAACAATGAGTACTACAAATTACAACAAATGTTAAACAAAGAGCAACAAGCAATTTTAAAGGACATTGTATTAAAAAAAAATGAAAGATATGAAAACTCCACTACACTTATTCTTGACAGGTGAAGTTGGAATAGGCAAGACTTTCACTGCAAAATCCATATACCAAGCCCTTCTCCATGTCTACAATAACTATATTGACAACGACCCAGACAAGCCCAAGGGACTAATAACTGCTTATATAGGAAAAGCAACATACAACATAGGTGAAGTAACACTACACTCAGTGTTCCACATACCTTTCAACAAATCAGAGTTCATTCCATTGAATACTGAAACATTGGATACAATGTCAAAGCACTTTCAACAACTACATGTCCTCCTCATTGATGAAATTTCATTAACTTAGGTTCAACATTTCTACGCTATATTGACAGGCGATTACGAGATATATACTTTGCAAACCTCGATACAATTTTTTGTGGAGATCTTTACCAAGCGCAACCCATACTTGACTCTATTGTATTTGAAAATAAACCAACATTGTCTGAACTCATGCCTTATAATTTTTGGAATGACAATATAAAGTGCTACTCTTTGATCTCTACAATGCGACAAAGGGATGAGACATTCATTGCAATTCTCAATAGAATTCACATTGGCTCACATACCATTGACGACTTACATTATCTAAACCATCATTGCTTACGTCTACCACCAATGGACCCAACATTCCCTTTTCTCTTCTACAAAAGAAAGGATGTTGAGGAACACAATAACAAAATGCTATCAACCATTCCTAGAGATGTCATTATATTACATGCAAATGATGAAAATGATGATAACTACAATGGAATAAGATCATTCACTCACACAGCTACTCTACCAACTCAAATATGTGTGAAATCAAAAATACTTGTAGAAATTTATGCTGGAAACTACAATACACAAGATGGTCTAGTGAATGGATCAGATCGAATATTCAAAGCATATACCAAACACAATGATATAGATATAGTTTGGATCAAATTTAACAATTCAAAAATTGGCCAAAAACTAGCACACTATTACTCTGAAAACATTAGTAAAGAATGGGTACCTATACTTCACATTTCTAGGCCCATCCACACATCACTCGCCAAAAAAAGAATTACAATTAGAAAACAATTTCCAATTCAATTAGCGTGCGCAAGAACTGTACATCAATCCCAAGGACTTACAATGGATGGTATAGCATTTGATCCATCTGGGATTACACAACATGGAATAACCTACACAACACTTTCATGAACAAGATCAATTGAAACATTGTTCTTGCTGAAACCTCTAAATGTAAAAAAATTTAAAGTTAAGAAAAGGATAGTCCTCAAAATGCAACGCCTTCAATCAAATGCACAATGGAGATTTGAAAATGAAATCAAACTTCCAAACAACATCCCACAAATTCATATGTGCACATTGAACACTTGTAGCTTACGCGCACATATAAATGACATTCTCAATGACTATGACATACTGGCAACTGATATCTTATGTTTGCAAGAAACACACATGAATCCATCTGAAACTAAGACTATATTTCAAGATTTCAATTCCTTTGGTCTATACAGCATACATGGCATACTCACTTTAACTAAAAAAATTTAATGATATCTAAAACAACACAACATACATCAACAAACATTGAAGCCTTTACAATAACAATAACTTAAACTAACATGGACTTGAATGTCTGTAACATCTATGCAAGACCCAACACACCAATTTTAGAAGTTCTAACAACTATTGATAAAATACTTGCACATATAACCACAAAAAACATATTTTATATTATAGGAGATTTCAATATTGACATGAATATAGAAACGAAAAATTAAAAAATACTCTCTAATCATATGCAAAACAAAAATATGCAATTCATATTAAACCGAACAAACACTATAAACAAACACTAATTGAACATGTCTGGTGTAATTCAAGTACACATACATCTTCCACCTACAAGTTGAAAGCATATTGGACTGATCATCTTGCAACATTTATAAATTTCAACCCTATTCAACAAAATTAGTTGAGTTCTAAATCTCACTGACCATATAAAAATGTTTGACATGTTGTAGACGATCACTACATTGCTATTCATATTTCTATATTGCTAACTATCTAACCTCGTATCCTTGTTTCAATATGTTTACCAAATCTACTAATGCATTTCTATGAAAACAAAATAGCATTATTTTACTTCCACCCAAAACCACTTAGTTTTAAAATTGCTCTAACAAATTTGTGTAACTAATTTCATGTCATAAATTACTACAATTTCATTCTATACAATTCAACAATATAATATTTTACTGCAGGAAAAGAATGGAAAGCAGCAAGAGAATAAGAAAAAAAGAAGCAACAAAACATGCAGAAACACCGAAAAGGTATTCAGTAAACCAAAATTCATTTCCACTATACTAATTCATTTTTCCAATGCTAAAAAAATTCTACTATAATCTCTACAGATCAAAAATTGCAAGTCCCAATACCATATCCATTGAAGATCTGAACGCTCGAAAAGCTGGAAACACTTTTGAAGGTGACATAATTGTTGTTTATAAATCCAACCTCGACAAATCCAACCAAACACGTGAAGTGCTCCGTGTAGATTTGACATATGCTAAAGCTAAAATGACTATTACTTTAATTTTACTGGCCATCTTGTCCAAGACCATGAAGATAAAATCATTCCAGGCTCAACAATATGTGTATCAAACTTCCAAATTGCACACAAAACAGATTATGATCGCGGAGACTGTGACTGCATTATAATTTTGCAAGAAACAAGCACTATTGACGTCATAGCCCGCCTATGTGAAGAATATAAGTTCATACCAGAAATGACAATTGAACAATTACTTACAACTACAAATAACTATCCCATTGGAACGATTGCTGCAATTGTTATATCGACAAAAAGAACAACATCACAATTTTTGCTTGACATCAAAGATGGTGATACAGACATGGACAGAGCATAGGTACAAAAATGTTTCTAAGCCTTCTCCTAAACAACTTTACATCCATTTCTTTCTTCTTTCTATCATTACAATTCATTAATGACATCTAATTTAATCATTGTTAATAAACAATTGCAGCTACATGAGAGTTTCACACAACAATTCTTAGAGCTAGAAAATCAGGTGTGAGAAAATGAGTTCCCACCAATGTTATTCAAAAATATTGTGAGGCAGAAAGAGCCATCCAACACATTCAAAACCGTCAAACCTACATATATTTGCAAAATAAACAACAAAAGAACAAAGGAAAGGCTACAAAGATTCCTCCAGTCAACAATTCAAGTAATCATTTCAAAATTGATACCTCCCAAAAATATTTGCTAAATTTTCTTCCCTATATAACAAAACTATTTTCATATATGTTTCAGATTCATGGAATTTTAAAAGTGGCCAACCCCTTGTTCAATCCCTTCCATGCATTTTGGGCCAACTGCAACTACAAATTTGAAAATTATGGAACACTAGAAGGCCAAGTTGCCTTTTGTCCAAGATGTAATGATGACGTGAACTATATATTCGCCCCTTACTTAAAAACCATTCTTATACTTGAAATCAAAGAAACCATACATTGCTTTGCCAATAAATCCATTTTCCAGGTGTTACTACCTGATTTGCACAACACCACATACGATGACTACATTGAAGACAAATCAGGCATCATCTTCATGTTACGGGATTTCTCACCAAAAGGGCGCTTCACGTTGAACCATAACAATGTGATCATCAATGCCATGCATCTTCAAGAGTAAGCAACAAATAATGAAAGGTAAGTAAAATAATTTCCTCTAATCTTCAACTATATGCATGTCTCTATTCATTCGATATTCTTATATAAAACAATAATTGTTTCCTAATATCTATAAACACTCTTTGCATGCAACAAATGGGCTTCAAAAGGGGATATTATTGCACTTCTACTATATGCACACCACCCACAAACTATCACCATTTGCTACAAGGACACTTATTTGTAAAAACTTTCTAGTTATATGATAACTATGACTAAATATTTCTATTATGACATGTTCAAAACATTTAATTCCAAAGTTTATTAAATCTATACAATCATATTTTATGATTATTAAATATTATTCTAATTTATTACTATATTTTGATGATGTTCACATTAATCATTAACTTAATTGATTAAAATTAACTTGTCTATATTTCATGTGTATTTACACAACTAAAAATTTCTATTATATCATGTTTCACAACATTTCATTCCAAAGTTTATTAGATTTATAGACTGATTTTTTATGAAAATTAGACATTCGTAATATTTGTTACTATATTTAGATGATGTCCACATTAATCTTTAACTTACCATTCAAAAAAAAAATCTTCAAATTTCATTTGTAATAATATTCCTATTATCAATAACTCCTTCAAGAAAATGCTTATATGTGTCTCTATTTCTACTAACTAAATCTGCCCAACAACCATACAAAATTTAACAATCGCCAGGAACCTGAAGTAACAGCGTCTCTTGTTGTATTTGTTTTCTTGGGTTTTATATTTGTTTATTGTATTTGTATTGGTGTTTTTGTTATTGTTTTTTTGGGTTGTATTGTTGTTGTTGTAATTTGTATTTGTTCATTGCTTTGTTTTTTGGTAATTGTTTTGCAGTGGTTTCGTTTATTATAATTGAATGCATTTTATTATATTGTTTTGTGTGTATTTGTCTCATTTGTTTTTGTATTGTATTTTTATTTCTTATTTTTAATTGTTTGTTTCATTTGGTTTCTCTTATTTGTGTTCCTTTCTTTTTGGGGTAATTTACTATTACTATATTTGTTTTATTTTTTGTTTATTGCCTTTTAATTGTTTAATGTTTTAGTTATTGTATGTGTATTTGTATTTTTGTGTTTGTACTGTTGTTGTTCTATTTTATTTTCGTCTTTTTGTATTGTTTGTTGTTAGTTGTTTATTGTATTGTTTGTTCTTATTTCCCTTGTTTTTTTGTATAGTTTGTAAGTATGTATTTTTTTCTTTTTGGATTTACTTTTGCTTCTTTATTTGATTTTTAGTTGTTTATTTTATTTGGTTTTTAATTGTTTTATTTACATTTGCTTTTTTGTTTTATTTATAATTTTTTTGTTTGTCTATTTATATATTTATTCAATAGATTTAATTCCTTGTAGGGTTGTAATTATTGGTTTATTTTTTTCATTCCTTTGGGTCCTCCTTATTTTATCTTTTTCTTGCTTTTCATGTTTTAGTACCTTTGTTTCTGAATTTTTTGCTTGATAATTGATTGTTGTTAGTGCTTCCTTCTCGTTTTATTTTAGTTTTTGTTATTTTATTCATCTTTTTGTTTTATTTTTTCATGTCTTGTTCCTCGTGCCCCCTTCTCTCTCCTCCCACTATGTTCTTATTAGGTAGTTTTGGTCTGTGCCTTGTCATTTTCTCCTTTCGATCTTTGCTCTCATCCTGATGATGGATCACATAGTGTGATCCGAAAAGTTGATAAAAAAAACTCACACAATTAAATCTAGAAATCATTGCAAAAAGTGCATTTTGACAGTTAAAAAAGAAAAGAGATTTCTTCACTTCAAACAAAAATATTGTGGGGTCAACTGCAAAAGAATTGTGTCCCTAGCAATTAATTATTTTCAAGAGAGAAGGGAGATGCAAATCACAACACTATCTTGGCATTTAAAAAGGGAAATACTTTCTTATACAATGTTAGAAAAGCAAAGAGAAATCCTTAATTTTCACTTCAAAAAAAGAATATTGTGAGGGCCAATTGCAAAAGAATTGTGCCCCCTTGCAATTAATTATTTCTAAAAAAAGAAGTTAAAGACACACAAATCACAACAACATCTTGGCATTTAAAAAGGGAAAGACTCTATTGTCATCTCAAATAATTCACACTGTTAGAAAAACAAAGAAAAACCCTTAATTTTCACTTCAAATTTTAAGTTTCAAGGGGAAAAGTGCATATCCATATTCTCCATATTCTCTTCCCTTATGTTTTGGTTATGATAATTATAGTGGTCAAATATATATGTATTTATATTATTTATATTTATTTTTGTATTTCTTTAAGGAGAGTGTTTTGATACATAGATATATTGGATATAATATATCTTATGCAAAATTATGTCTTTTGTTCTAAGCTATCTATTTATCTCATTACTCATCTTCCTATAGAAATGCCATTTAATCTCTTTTCCATGTTCACACATATTTAAAAACTTTGTTAATTGAAATTGAAAAATACAGTGAATAATTTGTATATTATTATATGAAATATTTATGATACAAAATTAGTTTTGGGATAGACAATTGATCAACCACCAACATTTGATTCTTTATTTTTTATTCAAGTAAAAATAGGTTTTGAAGGGACATGACGCCCTTTACAACCAAAAACAAAGCTGCAAAAAGAACAACTTGCAGCCAGCCAAAAGCCAACTCCAAACACAACCCGTCAAGATTTATATTTAGAACTACTCTTGTGGGAATGAAGAGTCATGTCAAAAGAAGGCCTAGAGAATTTGGCTTTCTTGCCCTTAACAGTAATCCAACCTTCCTCCACTTGCGCTACCTTATCATGCCAAGTTAGCTCACAAAATTCCTGAAGATGAATGCCTATAGCCACAGTCTAAGAGATTTCATCATTATTCCTTCATACAGACAAAGACTTAATAGAAAAGCCACCAGAAATGATAGCCGAAGTGCTATCACCAGAAATGGCAGCCTAAGACCTAGTCTCTCGCTCTTTAGGGGTTTCAACAGTATAATCTTGTATAGCATCAGCAGCCCCACCATTTGAGACATCCGGAGGGGAAACCTCAAGACCCCGTGATTCCGATGCAACCACCTTTGAAAAACTCCTATGTTGTTCAGATTTCTTCTCTACCGAATAATGTTGTTGAGAGGCACCTTTCCACCATGTAGTCGTCATAGCTTTTTTCTCAAATCCGTATTGTGCAGTAGCATGACCTATTTTAAAACATCTTCTATAATGGAAGGGAATCCCCTCATAGTCCAAAGATTGGACCCAAGACCCCTTATAAGATTTAAGTAAAATCTCAGTAGGCAACCCTTTTGAAACATCCATTCAAACCAATATTAGGGCAAAGGTGGAATGAAAAATGTCAGAGGATACAACATCCACCAACAAAAAATCACTGAGGGCTTCACCCACTTCCTTTAGAAGAGGGTTAGTCCATAAGTGGAGGGGAAGATTAGGCAGCTGAACCCAAATCGGGAACTTATTGAAAGTTTCAAAAGCAGGGTTGAAATCAGAATGCCAAGGCTTAATCGTCAAAAAATATTTATCCTCCCAGCTAAAAAAATTGTCACCTAAAATTATATTTCTATCCTAAGCATTGTCAAACTTGGCAACAAAAAACCCTCTAGCCATGGGGAAAATATGAACTTTACTAGAAATTAGGGGCTCCCATTCACTGGAGATCCAAGAATGCAGCTAAGGGAGGCTAGGCCAAAAACCCCTAAACCGACAAATCATCCCTCAAACGAAGAGCTCAGAAACATTCTCATCTATTTCCTCTTCCGTCTCAACTTTCAGATTCACTGAGATGGCATTGGCAACAAGGATGAACTCACCAATCGAAAACCTCCCATGCCATAATCTCACAGCCGATGCCCTAGCCTTAGCCATAGGGCTGCTGCCCTTAACGCACCTCTCGCCAGACCTCGTCACACAAGAGACTCCAGTCTCTTTCACAACAGTCTCAAGCTGCCAATCCGAAGAGCGGCCTCTGCCCTGGATGCCACCACCACCGACAATGCTCATGCCTTCTACATGGAATGCCTGGATAGGGTTTCCATCCACTCGGGCCGCCATTCCTCCTACAATTGTTGCTAATACAACATTTGTTTCTTTGTTAATAATAATAAGGTTTGATTATTATTAACAATATGTAAGATAATGATGCAATATTATAATACTTTGATAACCCCCCTTATTAAATCATATTCTCAAGAGAACAAATTAAGAAAGATGGAAAATCTCCAAACTTCACAATTGTAAGAGATTTGATAAATATGTCAGCACATTCCTCTTGAGTGGAATAATTTTGGAGCTAAACATTTTACTATTAGACATGTTTGTAGATGAAGTGACACTAAATCTTAACATGTTTTATGTGCTCATGAAAAATAGGATTCTAAAAAAGTTTCAAAAACACATTGTTGTACCTGATATGTCTCATGAATATCTACGCCTATCAAAATACAACATAACTATATTGCCTCACAGACAAATCCACCTATGACACAATACTTTGCCTCTATGGAAGAGTGAACAATACTTATTTGATTTTTTTCTCCCCGTCATATCAAACCAAATCCAAAAAAAAAAAAAAGGCAAAGTGAACTTCCTATCATTCACAAAACTTGCATAGTCCACATTCGTGTATCATTGCAAATAAAATGTTAATCTTTGTGTATTCGAAGACATATTCCACTAGATACCATGAATGTATCTCAAAACACATGTTATTTCTTTGTAATATGAAACCTTAGGTTCCTACATAAACCTAAAGAGATAGATGATAAAGGATAGAATTCACCTAAGGTGATGACTTATTCAACAAATATTGCACTAATGTCTTCATAGGGTTTGACTTAGGATTACAATCTTCCTTCATTCAAGAGATAATTTTTTTTAAAGTTTCCATACTTCAAGTCCAAGACAATAAGGTAGGAGTTCAATTTTATTTTTATCTTAAACAATCATATAGAATCATTCTTTGTTCTTTTAATCATCTATAGAGAAATGCTTATGATGAACAAAGTATCTACATATACAATCAAAATCATAATATCCCTCTTTTCTCTTTGGCGTATAGAGATTGGGATCATAAGTATTATTGGCCAGTCCATGTTGAAAGAGATGCTTAGTGGGGAGCCTACTTAGATCGTAGAGGGATTTCACAAGTCCACACACTTTTTTTTGCTATCCAAGTCCAATATACCCCTTAGATTGAATTATGAAGACTTCTTCTTTGAGATTTCCATTAAGAAAGGAACTCTTCACATATATTTGATGAACATGCCAACCAAATTGTGTTGTTATTGTCAAAACCATTCAAATAGTCTTAATCTTTGCTATGGGGGTAAAATTTTCACCATAGTTCATAGTTTTTCCATAATTTGATCTTTGTATTTTTTTATGTTAATTTTTGCCTTATGTTTTATTTTTATGGTCCATTTGCATCTAATAGCTTTCTAACCTGATGGAAGATCAACAACTTTTCATGCATTATTTTTTTAGAAATGTTTGATTTTTTGCATCCATGAAATTCTTCCAAGGTGGTGACACAAGAGCTTGATGTATTATTTTCAATTAAAAAATATAAATAACTATGCAAATTAGAGGAAAATTGACTTATTAACAAGACTTTGTATGAGTTGTTGACCTAGTGTCAAACTTATTTGCAATTGCATCTACTTTTGCATCATTCAAAATGTAATAATACAACTTAGTAACCTTTTGTGCATTATAAGAGATGAGGATGGAGTTAGAGATAAAGGTGGAAACTAATTCATGAATTAGAAATAAATCCTCTTCTTGCACTTCTTCACCAAGTTCCTCATCTTTAGGTTCAATAATTCTCAGTGTTTGAGAATTGATAGGTGATGTTGAGGAAGAGGTGTTAAACATGCATTTTTCTTATTGAAAATTCAATCCCTACTAATGTACACCTAATTTGTCACTATACATAAGTTTATATCCCTTTGAATTTTAATTGTACAGAAAAATGTATTTCAAAAGCTTGTAATGCAACTTTATCCTTTGCACCTTGGGGATGTGCATGAAGGATGTACACCCAAACACTCTAAGATGTAAAATTGAGGACCTATTTTTGGTCAATGCTTCTATTTGACATCATACAAGATTAATAGCTATCACCTACATAGCCACATGAAAAGAACACCATACATACATGACATTTGTTTATATTTTATTTGTGGGCCTATCTAAAGTATATTATATAATTACTCCATTATACATAGTTTAGGTAGAGGTTTTCCAACTCACAACATAGAGTATTATTTGTTCTAATTCAATGTTTGTAACCTTATATAGATCCATAGTTATTATGTTGCACCAAACTCCAAGGTACATTAGAAAATAAAGTGGACTTTCTCTCTACTTGATCATGAGAACTTGCTTTCCCACCATTTCCTTTATATCAAATTATAAATCCACATGATATAATTGAACGAAGGAGATCACATATTATTTGTGCACTTGGCATGGATTGCCATCTCTTGTCATGTTTCTTCTATAAAGGCTCTATAATTAAGCTAATGGACATAGACCAATATCCATTAGTGCCACTCTATAACTTCGTTGTTACATATAGGGTTGTCCTCTCATTCTCAAAATAAAATAAAAGGGGCTCAATCAAATGCTAGCTATTGCTCTAGACACATATGGCTAGTTTCTTGGAATTTGGTGCTATGTGTAGCGAAAGGAAATTTTTGATTTAATTAAGATAACTAGTTTTTAAAAAAACTCCTTTCCTACCTCAAATAAAATAAAGCCTTTGTGTTTATGCAAATAAATAAGAGATTTTTGAAACAAAAATAAGGAATGTATTTAAACTGAAATTTCAATTTACTTTTGGATTAAAAATATAAGAAAATAGAGGAAATTAGAATTTATAGAAATTACAAGATATATTTAAATCTAATTTTTATGATCCTAATATGATATAATCCTAAGTATATATTATATATTTTTATTATAAAAAGGATAAACACTTGTGACATGCTTAACCCTAACTTAAATATTAGTTAATACGCTAATCCCTCTTAATTAGGATGAAGGGGTATGCCCCTACATAGTTAAGTCTATAAATAAGGAAGAAAACTCTCTCATATCAACATATCATCAAATATTGAATTCTTGTAATATTATATGATTACTAAAGGTAACCCCTCGAAGTGGTCTACTATATTTTAGATTTTTTATACTTATTTCCAAGAAATATCATAACAAGTGGTATCAGAGCTATTATTTAGACCAACCTTTTTGTTTTCACCATAACTTCCAAACTACTGCAAATTTGGATCTTTCTTTTTGGGTTTTGAGGTATGTATTAGATAAAATCTAAAAAAAACAGACTTGTAAGGTACATTTTCTAAAATTTATTAATATTTGATATTTTTCATTAATTTTCTCTACAAACTGCAATTTTAGGATTTTTTTTAAAACATTTATATTTTAAGAAAGACTAGAAAAAATACGAAGGGTTAGTTCTTTTGTAATTTACTATAGAGATAAAATAATTTATTTAATTTAGTGGTAAAACTTTAGTCAAAATTTTCATTAATTTGCTCTATAGGCTATAATTCTTGGGTTTTTATTTTTAATTTATATTTTTGGAAAGCTTATAAAAAAATTAGGTAGGGTTAATTCTTTAAAATTTATTATTAGAGGAAATATATTCCTTAATTTAGTGGTCTAAGTTTGGTTCAAACTAAAACAACAAATTCTCTTTCACACCAAATACTTTCATACCTTAATAAGTATTAAAATAAAAACATAATTAAAGTCATGTCATCTTTAGGATTAGAGGACCTTCTTACACATACAAAATATAAGGACCCATTTTATTTTCCACCACCTAAAATTAGGAAATAATTCCAAAAGGACATGAAACAACGATACATTTCACTAAAGATAAATTGTTTGACCCATTTGTAAAATCCTTAAATGAGGGTTTAGATAGGTTTACATAGGAATTATTATCAAAATTAAAGTCTCAAAATAACCACCAAGATGGGTAAAAACCTAATAAAAGAAATAAAGGCATAGGAGAACCTTTTTGAGGTCAACAATTATAGTTACCAAGAATAAACATTCATAAATTTGATGGTAGAAATATAATTTCATGGATAAGCCTCATAGAACAATAATTTCAAACTTCATAGTTGTAGATGTATAAACTTAATTGATCAAATAAAGCTAAATTGAACAATAATTACAAAATTGTGATTAATTAAACTATAAACTTCAATGAAATTTAATACACAAGCCAATTAACTTTCAAATTATGAAATATAAAAGAAAACTCAAATGAAAGTCAACCAACCAATGCAAACCTTAATCCCATTGGGGGATTATGTCCTTCATGGATGTGGAGTTCTGCAATTGAGACAAAATCCTTGATATTGCAAAGAAAAATGGATGAAAATTATGATCAAATGGTCTCACAAGTTCTCAAATTGATCAAAACAAGGATTCAATTCAAGAGAGTAAGTTTACTCAAATCTCAAGTAGATCGTTTCTATGAAGAAATGGCTCACTATTTATATAGATTTTCAAAATTGGAATCAATGGTGAAAATAAAACTGGCTAATCAATGGATGAAGTTGAATTGTAGGAGTGAACATGGATCAAGGATAGATCAAACAGTTGACAATCCATGAGGCATGGATCAAAGATTAGATCAAGGGATCAAGATCCATGAGAGAACCAACTAATTTCCTAAATTTTAGGAAATATGTTGGAGGAATGTTGGAGATATTTTCCATTGTGTGGAATATTTGAATTTGAAAATGGAATATTCCCTTGGAATATTCATTGTGCAAGTGGGAAAGTTGGAGGATTTGAAAGATAAAATTATACAAACTTTGCTTCTTCTTCATCAGTGTCACTATTTTGTTCAGATGATTCATACTCCTTGCTAGCTTTGAAGGATTCTTCCTTCTTTGGGGCATCTTTTTCAAACTCTCTCATCTCACAGGCAATGAGAGCACCATATAATTCATCAATTGAAAATTTATCTAAATCTCTAGCTTCCTCAATAGAAGATACTTTAGGATTATAAGATTTAAGAAGAGATCTTAGTACCTTTTTAACTACTACCAATTCTTCAAGTTCCTCACCAAGTCCTTTGATTGAATTGACCACTATATTTACCCAGATCAAATAGATTGCAATATCTTCATCCTCTAACATTCTCATGTTCTCATTGAACTTGGCTTTATAGATCTATAATTTGGCTTGCTTTACTTTGATGTCTCCTTCAAGATGCTGCTAAGCTTAATTTTATAATATTAGAATCAACCAGCCCACTTAAGATATAATTCTTAGCATTTCCATCATTATGATAGGCCCTAATTTATTTCGAACCAATTGGAGGAGTTGCAAGAACTGCATAACCATCCCTAACTGATTGCCAAACATCGAACCCTAAAGAGGATAGATAGGTTTCCATCCTGAATCTCCAAAAAGAAAAGTTTGTTCCATCGAACCTAGGTGCCTTGTGAGATCCTTCTTGAGCCATCTTAGATTTTCCTCAAGCTGTTAGACTTTTTCTAAGGAACCAAGCTTCGATACCAATCATTGAACACACTGGAATACTAAGAGGAAGAAGGGTCAATTAGTATACTAATGAATCACCTGAAAATTTAATCTCAAAATCTTCAGAGCAAATAGAAACTTCAAACCCAACTGCATAAGAAATAACATAAAAGATGAAGGCAATGCACAACTCAACACAACACCAAATATACGTGAAAAATCCCATAGGGGAAAAACCACGATGACAAAAATTTCTAGGAGATATTGTCCTAATCTAGCCTCATGAATGAAGAATAGTTACAACTTTTCTTTGGGGATACAACCCAAGGAAGCTACTACTCCCTAAAAAGAATTTTTAAGGTCACTCGCAAGGAAGCTAAAAATCCCTGATAACTTTGTTTTAGGGCTACAACCTTGGGAAGCTACTACTCCCTAATATCAGCACACACTCAGGAATGATTATAGAATGACAACCCTTTCACTTTCTGAAGCTGACATTGAATATCAACTCTTTTGATAACTACAATTTTGCTTTGCCACTTCTCTTTTGATGATTACAATTTTGATTTATCTCCTTTGTAAATGTCTTCTCTGCAACTTACTAGCTCACTACTTTCAACATTCAAGAATTCTTGCCTTTGGCTCACTACATCTAAACAACAATTAAGCACTGTCTTCACTTCCCAGTTGTCACAAAGATATGATCAAATTGAATCCAAGCAATAACTCTCATTTCTGCTCTTTCTCTTTCAGTCGCTTATGCAATTATTATAATGCATTATACATTCAACAACCACTCCCCCCACCTAGATCAAATAGGTTTATAATATATACAAGATATTACATTGATTACATTATATGTCGACCTACAACAATGAGAATATTACATCTAGAAGTTAGACATAGATCAAACAAACAATGAAGACATTTAGAGGGAAATACCCAAAGAGCTACATCCAACACCAAGTGGAAGAACATGCCTTGCAGATTCCAACACATACTTAACTTGGTCCTAAACACTCTCACACCTTCAGTCTTCTATGAACATCATCCATAGATTGAACACGAATTTGATTTAGGTTGACCATAAGCAAGAATACATGAAACTTGTAGCATGTCGGCCTTCTCAACCTTGGCAGTACACATGAAAGATAATGCATTGAATGTGCTTCTCCCAGATGAGTCAGCATGGCCCACACACCACCTGCAACAAATCCATAGGCTCTACTCATACTTGAATTTGTGGCACACAACTTCAAATTATCCTACTCAACCAAGAAAAATCATAAGCTTTCCAAACAGTTAATGCAAACCACAACCTGCTCCAGAGAAGACAAAAAACACCTTTCAAAGAAACAAGAAACATCACATGATATTCAGGAACACTCTCATACATCTCTTTTGCAACTTCATACAATGTAACAAGTTGGTGCAAGCCAATAGACATAGAAACCAGTCACCAGACAAAACATTCCATTACTCTAACACTTCAAAGTTTCTCTACACAAGAATTACTAATATGAAACTCAAGATATAACACCTTCACAACATAATGAACTTATCTTCTAAACTGCATGACCATATCTGAAAAAGCAGAAATATACAGAACCAACTTGTACACCTCTAAGAACATCCTCACAGAGTCAACACAGTCTCTTATTTTTTACTTACAAAAGCACCTTTCCTCTAACTCAAATGATCTTAAAGTTGGATTACACATGCCTTGACACATCATAAATCTATCTTCCAAAATGTAGGAGCACAATATCATCAGCAGAGAAATGCAAAGCATTTCTCAGAGACTCTAGCAACCAAACAGTTAGTCTGCAACATACTTTTGACATCAATAACAATCGTGAGCTAAAACATCCCTTACAATTAATGTGTATTCCTACTAGGCTAGTTGGCCTTATGCTCTACATCCTCTTTGGGATAAGTTGTAGTAGATTTTGTTATTGTCAACAACTTTGTTTTTTATTTTTCTACATCCCTGCCAACATTCATGTTGCACAAACAAGGACATGTTTCAACTTGAGGAAATAAAATGAATCCTTGCATCAAATACAATAAACTTATAGAGATGACCTAACTTTTAAAATTTTGTATAATGAAATTTTATAAAAGAATTGTAGGAATAACTCTCATTGTGTATAGTGACCTATGGGATTGAATTGTTGCACGCGAGATCATCCAATGTGAATGAGCTATCTCCAAAAGTCTGAGCTAACCCATAAGGTTCAACCTTGGTTTTTAACTTGATGTCTATCTATTCATTAAATAAAAAGCTATTATTATCATTAAATATTTGACTAGAAATGAATTGTGTTTGCCATGTACTTGTAGAAGGAATTGGAGATCTAAGAGTGATTATGAAACAATTAGTTAGAGTATGAGATCATGACTACCCATGGATGTGGATTTGACATTACTTGAAGTTAATGGCTTGAGGCAATTATTTAAGCTTCCTCCATTATTCTTTGATATTCACATATTCACTGTCCTCGCAAAGAGGTTAGACTCAAATACTAATACATATTATCTTCCTTCTAGTGATATTTTTGCTAACGCTAAGGATGTTTAGCTTGTTATAAGATTTTCTAAAGCTAGAGAAAATCACACCACCTTATAATAGGATTTCAATTTATCTTGATGATGCACTAGTTATGTCAAGCGTGGTAGGGACAATGTCTTGTTTACTCATATGGTGGTTGGATAGGCATTCTAGGGGAGCAAGTGGCCATTGATGATCATTAGTATTTTGACCTTGCTAGATGATAAAGGTGCAATGATTTTATATGGTTTAGGTGGAATACCCAAGATATAGAGGAACATCCCTGATTATTTACTTGGGTTCTTTATTTCTTGACTCATTTATGTAATGAATTCATGGTTCATGGATAAGAAAATAACATGAATTAGGATAACTTATCTATTATAGACATGGATGTATGAACACATGTACATTGCTAGTTGTTCCTAAAAAAGATAAAGTATCAATTTATTGATGGGACTCTTGAGTCACATTGATAGGTAGAGAGAGAAATCACATGAGGACCTTACAGATAGATGGTTGTGGATGTGGATGTTAAGGTTTTTCCTTGAGAAGGTCCAAGTGGTTTGTTGGGTGTTACTGTTGTGGAATTTTTTTAATTAAGGTGAGTATTATGGTGAATTGGCACTAGACGAGTGGTTTATTTAGCCCCACTTTCATATCGTAGACATCAGATACGACCATGTAAACCAAGAGAGGGAGGCAAACCACTAGTTAGAGATTAGGCTCCAAATATGACGTGTCGTCAACGAGGCCATTGAGCGTACAGATGGTGATGATGCTGGGTTCACAAATACATACAAGGCATGGTAGGATGCAAATAGACCGCCCTCATTTTATGTATTCGATCGTCTCCATGATACATCAACAAAAGGTAAAGTCACAGCTTGGGAAGAGGGATATCTCCACTGCAACAATTGCAGATGATGAGGATCAAGCCCTGTTATTGGTTTACGTTTTCATTTGGGTGCATATTCAACAATCTTCAATCACATCAAATTATATTTTTTGAAGAAATTTTACCAGCGTTTCACTCTCGTTATTAAAGTAGTACATCACAAGTCTGCAACCTTCAGGTTCACACTTGGACTTTCACAATCCTGCGTTCACATGGCAGTTTTTTCTTAGCGCAAGATGTATTCTCACATACACTACAAGTCTGCAACCTGCGCGTTCACACTTGGACTATTATCACTCATGTCTCATTATGATTCATGCATTCAAATGGCAGCTTGTTCTTAGCTCAAGACTTATTCACTTGTCTGTAGCCTGCATTTTCCATGAACATGGACTATTGTGAATGTTCACATCACACTCTATTCTCCCTACCGGCCTTGGGCCATTTGTCTCTGATATTCGCATGCTTACTGCCCTCGCAGAGTGGCGGGTTTCAAGTACTAACAGATATTATCTTCTACTGGTGACATTATTGTTACCCTTGAGGATGTCTAGCATGTTATGTGGCTTCCTAAGGGTAGACAAATACATACAAACCACAACACCTTACAGTAGAGTTTTCAATTATATCGATGTTGTACTAGTTGTGTTAAGCATGGGAGGAGCAATGTCTCATTTTCTCATATTCTGGTTGGATAGCCATCCTAATGGCACAAACGATCATTGGTGGTCATTGGTATTTTGGTTTTATTAGATGAAGGGTGTGTTTTGGGTTGTATTGTTGTTGTTGTAATTTGTATTTGTTCATTGCTTTGTTTTTTGGTAATTGTTTTGCAGTGGTTTCGTTTATTATAATTGAATGCATTTTATTATATTGTTTTGTGTGTATTTGTCTCATTTGTTTTTGTATTGTATTTTTATTTCTTATTTTTAATTGTTTGTTTCATTTGGTTTCTCTTATTTGTGTTCCTTTCTTTTTGGGGTAATTTACTATTACTATATTTGTTTTATTTTTTGTTTATTGCCTTTTAATTGTTTAATGTTTTAGTTATTGTATGTGTATTTGTATTTTTGTGTTTGTACTGTTGTTGTTCTATTTTATTTTCGTCTTTTTGTATTGTTTGTTGTTAGTTGTTTATTGTATTGTTTGTTCTTATTTCCCTTGTTTTTTTGTATAGTTTGTAAGTATGTATTTTTTTCTTTTTGGATTTACTTTTGCTTCTTTATTTGATTTTTAGTTGTTTATTTTATTTGGTTTTTAATTGTTTTATTTACATTTGCTTTTTTGTTTTATTTATAATTTTTTTGTTTGTCTATTTATATATTTATTCAATAGATTTAATTCCTTGTAGGGTTGTAATTATTGGTTTATTTTTTTCATTCCTTTGGGTCCTCCTTATTTTATCTTTTTCTTGCTTTTCATGTTTTAGTACCTTTGTTTCTGAATTTTTTGCTTGATAATTGATTGTTGTTAGTGCTTCCTTCTCGTTTTATTTTAGTTTTTGTTATTTTATTCATCTTTTTGTTTTATTTTTTCATGTCTTGTTCCTCGTGCCCCCTTCTCTCTCCTCCCACTATGTTCTTATTAGGTAGTTTTGGTCTGTGCCTTGTCATTTTCTCCTTTCGATCTTTGCTCTCATCCTGATGATGGATCACATAGTGTGATCCGAAAAGTTGATAAAAAAAACTCACACAATTAAATCTAGAAATCATTGCAAAAAGTGCATTTTGACAGTTAAAAAAGAAAAGAGATTTCTTCACTTCAAACAAAAATATTGTGGGGTCAACTGCAAAAGAATTGTGTCCCTAGCAATTAATTATTTTCAAGAGAGAAGGGAGATGCAAATCACAACACTATCTTGGCATTTAAAAAGGGAAATACTTTCTTATACAATGTTAGAAAAGCAAAGAGAAATCCTTAATTTTCACTTCAAAAAAAGAATATTGTGAGGGCCAATTGCAAAAGAATTGTGCCCCCTTGCAATTAATTATTTCTAAAAAAAGAAGTTAAAGACACACAAATCACAACAACATCTTGGCATTTAAAAAGGGAAAGACTCTATTGTCATCTCAAATAATTCACACTGTTAGAAAAACAAAGAAAAACCCTTAATTTTCACTTCAAATTTTAAGTTTCAAGGGGAAAAGTGCATATCCATATTCTCCATATTCTCTTCCCTTATGTTTTGGTTATGATAATTATAGTGGTCAAATATATATGTATTTATATTATTTATATTTATTTTTGTATTTCTTTAAGGAGAGTGTTTTGATACATAGATATATTGGATATAATATATCTTATGCAAAATTATGTCTTTTGTTCTAAGCTATCTATTTATCTCATTACTCATCTTCCTATAGAAATGCCATTTAATCTCTTTTCCATGTTCACACATATTTAAAAACTTTGTTAATTGAAATTGAAAAATACAGTGAATAATTTGTATATTATTATATGAAATATTTATGATACAAAATTAGTTTTGGGATAGACAATTGATCAACCACCAACATTTGATTCTTTATTTTTTATTCAAGTAAAAATAGGTTTTGAAGGGACATGACGCCCTTTACAACCAAAAACAAAGCTGCAAAAAGAACAACTTGCAGCCAGCCAAAAGCCAACTCCAAACACAACCCGTCAAGATTTATATTTAGAACTACTCTTGTGGGAATGAAGAGTCATGTCAAAAGAAGGCCTAGAGAATTTGGCTTTCTTGCCCTTAACAGTAATCCAACCTTCCTCCACTTGCGCTACCTTATCATGCCAAGTTAGCTCACAAAATTCCTGAAGATGAATGCCTATAGCCACAGTCTAAGAGATTTCATCATTATTCCTTCATACAGACAAAGACTTAATAGAAAAGCCACCAGAAATGATAGCCGAAGTGCTATCACCAGAAATGGCAGCCTAAGACCTAGTCTCTCGCTCTTTAGGGGTTTCAACAGTATAATCTTGTATAGCATCAGCAGCCCCACCATTTGAGACATCCGGAGGGGAAACCTCAAGACCCCGTGATTCCGATGCAACCACCTTTGAAAAACTCCTATGTTGTTCAGATTTCTTCTCTACCGAATAATGTTGTTGAGAGGCACCTTTCCACCATGTAGTCGTCATAGCTTTTTTCTCAAATCCGTATTGTGCAGTAGCATGACCTATTTTAAAACATCTTCTATAATGGAAGGGAATCCCCTCATAGTCCAAAGATTGGACCCAAGACCCCTTATAAGATTTAAGTAAAATCTCAGTAGGCAACCCTTTTGAAACATCCATTCAAACCAATATTAGGGCAAAGGTGGAATGAAAAATGTCAGAGGATACAACATCCACCAACAAAAAATCACTGAGGGCTTCACCCACTTCCTTTAGAAGAGGGTTAGTCCATAAGTGGAGGGGAAGATTAGGCAGCTGAACCCAAATCGGGAACTTATTGAAAGTTTCAAAAGCAGGGTTGAAATCAGAATGCCAAGGCTTAATCGTCAAAAAATATTTATCCTCCCAGCTAAAAAAATTGTCACCTAAAATTATATTTCTATCCTAAGCATTGTCAAACTTGGCAACAAAAAACCCTCTAGCCATGGGGAAAATATGAACTTTACTAGAAATTAGGGGCTCCCATTCACTGGAGATCCAAGAATGCAGCTAAGGGAGGCTAGGCCAAAAACCCCTAAACCGACAAATCATCCCTCAAACGAAGAGCTCAGAAACATTCTCATCTATTTCCTCTTCCGTCTCAACTTTCAGATTCACTGAGATGGCATTGGCAACAAGGATGAACTCACCAATCGAAAACCTCCCATGCCATAATCTCACAGCCGATGCCCTAGCCTTAGCCATAGGGCTGCTGCCCTTAACGCACCTCTCGCCAGACCTCGTCACACAAGAGACTCCAGTCTCTTTCACAACAGTCTCAAGCTGCCAATCCGAAGAGCGGCCTCTGCCCTGGATGCCACCACCACCGACAATGCTCATGCCTTCTACATGGAATGCCTGGATAGGGTTTCCATCCACTCGGGCCGCCATTCCTCCTACAATTGTTGCTAATACAACATTTGTTTCTTTGTTAATAATAATAAGGTTTGATTATTATTAACAATATGTAAGATAATGATGCAATATTATAATACTTTGATAACCCCCCTTATTAAATCATATTCTCAAGAGAACAAATTAAGAAAGATGGAAAATCTCCAAACTTCACAATTGTAAGAGATTTGATAAATATGTCAGCACATTCCTCTTGAGTGGAATAATTTTGGAGCTAAACATTTTACTATTAGACATGTTTGTAGATGAAGTGACACTAAATCTTAACATGTTTTATGTGCTCATGAAAAATAGGATTCTAAAAAAGTTTCAAAAACACATTGTTGTACCTGATATGTCTCATGAATATCTACGCCTATCAAAATACAACATAACTATATTGCCTCACAGACAAATCCACCTATGACACAATACTTTGCCTCTATGGAAGAGTGAACAATACTTATTTGATTTTTTTCTCCCCGTCATATCAAACCAAATCCAAAAAAAAAAAAAAGGCAAAGTGAACTTCCTATCATTCACAAAACTTGCATAGTCCACATTCGTGTATCATTGCAAATAAAATGTTAATCTTTGTGTATTCGAAGACATATTCCACTAGATACCATGAATGTATCTCAAAACACATGTTATTTCTTTGTAATATGAAACCTTAGGTTCCTACATAAACCTAAAGAGATAGATGATAAAGGATAGAATTCACCTAAGGTGATGACTTATTCAACAAATATTGCACTAATGTCTTCATAGGGTTTGACTTAGGATTACAATCTTCCTTCATTCAAGAGATAATTTTTTTTAAAGTTTCCATACTTCAAGTCCAAGACAATAAGGTAGGAGTTCAATTTTATTTTTATCTTAAACAATCATATAGAATCATTCTTTGTTCTTTTAATCATCTATAGAGAAATGCTTATGATGAACAAAGTATCTACATATACAATCAAAATCATAATATCCCTCTTTTCTCTTTGGCGTATAGAGATTGGGATCATAAGTATTATTGGCCAGTCCATGTTGAAAGAGATGCTTAGTGGGGAGCCTACTTAGATCGTAGAGGGATTTCACAAGTCCACACACTTTTTTTTGCTATCCAAGTCCAATATACCCCTTAGATTGAATTATGAAGACTTCTTCTTTGAGATTTCCATTAAGAAAGGAACTCTTCACATATATTTGATGAACATGCCAACCAAATTGTGTTGTTATTGTCAAAACCATTCAAATAGTCTTAATCTTTGCTATGGGGGTAAAATTTTCACCATAGTTCATAGTTTTTCCATAATTTGATCTTTGTATTTTTTTATGTTAATTTTTGCCTTATGTTTTATTTTTATGGTCCATTTGCATCTAATAGCTTTCTAACCTGATGGAAGATCAACAACTTTTCATGCATTATTTTTTTAGAAATGTTTGATTTTTTGCATCCATGAAATTCTTCCAAGGTGGTGACACAAGAGCTTGATGTATTATTTTCAATTAAAAAATATAAATAACTATGCAAATTAGAGGAAAATTGACTTATTAACAAGACTTTGTATGAGTTGTTGACCTAGTGTCAAACTTATTTGCAATTGCATCTACTTTTGCATCATTCAAAATGTAATAATACAACTTAGTAACCTTTTGTGCATTATAAGAGATGAGGATGGAGTTAGAGATAAAGGTGGAAACTAATTCATGAATTAGAAATAAATCCTCTTCTTGCACTTCTTCACCAAGTTCCTCATCTTTAGGTTCAATAATTCTCAGTGTTTGAGAATTGATAGGTGATGTTGAGGAAGAGGTGTTAAACATGCATTTTTCTTATTGAAAATTCAATCCCTACTAATGTACACCTAATTTGTCACTATACATAAGTTTATATCCCTTTGAATTTTAATTGTACAGAAAAATGTATTTCAAAAGCTTGTAATGCAACTTTATCCTTTGCACCTTGGGGATGTGCATGAAGGATGTACACCCAAACACTCTAAGATGTAAAATTGAGGACCTATTTTTGGTCAATGCTTCTATTTGACATCATACAAGATTAATAGCTATCACCTACATAGCCACATGAAAAGAACACCATACATACATGACATTTGTTTATATTTTATTTGTGGGCCTATCTAAAGTATATTATATAATTACTCCATTATACATAGTTTAGGTAGAGGTTTTCCAACTCACAACATAGAGTATTATTTGTTCTAATTCAATGTTTGTAACCTTATATAGATCCATAGTTATTATGTTGCACCAAACTCCAAGGTACATTAGAAAATAAAGTGGACTTTCTCTCTACTTGATCATGAGAACTTGCTTTCCCACCATTTCCTTTATATCAAATTATAAATCCACATGATATAATTGAACGAAGGAGATCACATATTATTTGTGCACTTGGCATGGATTGCCATCTCTTGTCATGTTTCTTCTATAAAGGCTCTATAATTAAGCTAATGGACATAGACCAATATCCATTAGTGCCACTCTATAACTTCGTTGTTACATATAGGGTTGTCCTCTCATTCTCAAAATAAAATAAAAGGGGCTCAATCAAATGCTAGCTATTGCTCTAGACACATATGGCTAGTTTCTTGGAATTTGGTGCTATGTGTAGCGAAAGGAAATTTTTGATTTAATTAAGATAACTAGTTTTTAAAAAAACTCCTTTCCTACCTCAAATAAAATAAAGCCTTTGTGTTTATGCAAATAAATAAGAGATTTTTGAAACAAAAATAAGGAATGTATTTAAACTGAAATTTCAATTTACTTTTGGATTAAAAATATAAGAAAATAGAGGAAATTAGAATTTATAGAAATTACAAGATATATTTAAATCTAATTTTTATGATCCTAATATGATATAATCCTAAGTATATATTATATATTTTTATTATAAAAAGGATAAACACTTGTGACATGCTTAACCCTAACTTAAATATTAGTTAATACGCTAATCCCTCTTAATTAGGATGAAGGGGTATGCCCCTACATAGTTAAGTCTATAAATAAGGAAGAAAACTCTCTCATATCAACATATCATCAAATATTGAATTCTTGTAATATTATATGATTACTAAAGGTAACCCCTCGAAGTGGTCTACTATATTTTAGATTTTTTATACTTATTTCCAAGAAATATCATAACAAGTGGTATCAGAGCTATTATTTAGACCAACCTTTTTGTTTTCACCATAACTTCCAAACTACTGCAAATTTGGATCTTTCTTTTTGGGTTTTGAGGTATGTATTAGATAAAATCTAAAAAAAACAGACTTGTAAGGTACATTTTCTAAAATTTATTAATATTTGATATTTTTCATTAATTTTCTCTACAAACTGCAATTTTAGGATTTTTTTTAAAACATTTATATTTTAAGAAAGACTAGAAAAAATACGAAGGGTTAGTTCTTTTGTAATTTACTATAGAGATAAAATAATTTATTTAATTTAGTGGTAAAACTTTAGTCAAAATTTTCATTAATTTGCTCTATAGGCTATAATTCTTGGGTTTTTATTTTTAATTTATATTTTTGGAAAGCTTATAAAAAAATTAGGTAGGGTTAATTCTTTAAAATTTATTATTAGAGGAAATATATTCCTTAATTTAGTGGTCTAAGTTTGGTTCAAACTAAAACAACAAATTCTCTTTCACACCAAATACTTTCATACCTTAATAAGTATTAAAATAAAAACATAATTAAAGTCATGTCATCTTTAGGATTAGAGGACCTTCTTACACATACAAAATATAAGGACCCATTTTATTTTCCACCACCTAAAATTAGGAAATAATTCCAAAAGGACATGAAACAACGATACATTTCACTAAAGATAAATTGTTTGACCCATTTGTAAAATCCTTAAATGAGGGTTTAGATAGGTTTACATAGGAATTATTATCAAAATTAAAGTCTCAAAATAACCACCAAGATGGGTAAAAACCTAATAAAAGAAATAAAGGCATAGGAGAACCTTTTTGAGGTCAACAATTATAGTTACCAAGAATAAACATTCATAAATTTGATGGTAGAAATATAATTTCATGGATAAGCCTCATAGAACAATAATTTCAAACTTCATAGTTGTAGATGTATAAACTTAATTGATCAAATAAAGCTAAATTGAACAATAATTACAAAATTGTGATTAATTAAACTATAAACTTCAATGAAATTTAATACACAAGCCAATTAACTTTCAAATTATGAAATATAAAAGAAAACTCAAATGAAAGTCAACCAACCAATGCAAACCTTAATCCCATTGGGGGATTATGTCCTTCATGGATGTGGAGTTCTGCAATTGAGACAAAATCCTTGATATTGCAAAGAAAAATGGATGAAAATTATGATCAAATGGTCTCACAAGTTCTCAAATTGATCAAAACAAGGATTCAATTCAAGAGAGTAAGTTTACTCAAATCTCAAGTAGATCGTTTCTATGAAGAAATGGCTCACTATTTATATAGATTTTCAAAATTGGAATCAATGGTGAAAATAAAACTGGCTAATCAATGGATGAAGTTGAATTGTAGGAGTGAACATGGATCAAGGATAGATCAAACAGTTGACAATCCATGAGGCATGGATCAAAGATTAGATCAAGGGATCAAGATCCATGAGAGAACCAACTAATTTCCTAAATTTTAGGAAATATGTTGGAGGAATGTTGGAGATATTTTCCATTGTGTGGAATATTTGAATTTGAAAATGGAATATTCCCTTGGAATATTCATTGTGCAAGTGGGAAAGTTGGAGGATTTGAAAGATAAAATTATACAAACTTTGCTTCTTCTTCATCAGTGTCACTATTTTGTTCAGATGATTCATACTCCTTGCTAGCTTTGAAGGATTCTTCCTTCTTTGGGGCATCTTTTTCAAACTCTCTCATCTCACAGGCAATGAGAGCACCATATAATTCATCAATTGAAAATTTATCTAAATCTCTAGCTTCCTCAATAGAAGATACTTTAGGATTATAAGATTTAAGAAGAGATCTTAGTACCTTTTTAACTACTACCAATTCTTCAAGTTCCTCACCAAGTCCTTTGATTGAATTGACCACTATATTTACCCAGATCAAATAGATTGCAATATCTTCATCCTCTAACATTCTCATGTTCTCATTGAACTTGGCTTTATAGATCTATAATTTGGCTTGCTTTACTTTGATGTCTCCTTCAAGATGCTGCTAAGCTTAATTTTATAATATTAGAATCAACCAGCCCACTTAAGATATAATTCTTAGCATTTCCATCATTATGATAGGCCCTAATTTATTTCGAACCAATTGGAGGAGTTGCAAGAACTGCATAACCATCCCTAACTGATTGCCAAACATCGAACCCTAAAGAGGATAGATAGGTTTCCATCCTGAATCTCCAAAAAGAAAAGTTTGTTCCATCGAACCTAGGTGCCTTGTGAGATCCTTCTTGAGCCATCTTAGATTTTCCTCAAGCTGTTAGACTTTTTCTAAGGAACCAAGCTTCGATACCAATCATTGAACACACTGGAATACTAAGAGGAAGAAGGGTCAATTAGTATACTAATGAATCACCTGAAAATTTAATCTCAAAATCTTCAGAGCAAATAGAAACTTCAAACCCAACTGCATAAGAAATAACATAAAAGATGAAGGCAATGCACAACTCAACACAACACCAAATATACGTGAAAAATCCCATAGGGGAAAAACCACGATGACAAAAATTTCTAGGAGATATTGTCCTAATCTAGCCTCATGAATGAAGAATAGTTACAACTTTTCTTTGGGGATACAACCCAAGGAAGCTACTACTCCCTAAAAAGAATTTTTAAGGTCACTCGCAAGGAAGCTAAAAATCCCTGATAACTTTGTTTTAGGGCTACAACCTTGGGAAGCTACTACTCCCTAATATCAGCACACACTCAGGAATGATTATAGAATGACAACCCTTTCACTTTCTGAAGCTGACATTGAATATCAACTCTTTTGATAACTACAATTTTGCTTTGCCACTTCTCTTTTGATGATTACAATTTTGATTTATCTCCTTTGTAAATGTCTTCTCTGCAACTTACTAGCTCACTACTTTCAACATTCAAGAATTCTTGCCTTTGGCTCACTACATCTAAACAACAATTAAGCACTGTCTTCACTTCCCAGTTGTCACAAAGATATGATCAAATTGAATCCAAGCAATAACTCTCATTTCTGCTCTTTCTCTTTCAGTCGCTTATGCAATTATTATAATGCATTATACATTCAACAACCACTCCCCCCACCTAGATCAAATAGGTTTATAATATATACAAGATATTACATTGATTACATTATATGTCGACCTACAACAATGAGAATATTACATCTAGAAGTTAGACATAGATCAAACAAACAATGAAGACATTTAGAGGGAAATACCCAAAGAGCTACATCCAACACCAAGTGGAAGAACATGCCTTGCAGATTCCAACACATACTTAACTTGGTCCTAAACACTCTCACACCTTCAGTCTTCTATGAACATCATCCATAGATTGAACACGAATTTGATTTAGGTTGACCATAAGCAAGAATACATGAAACTTGTAGCATGTCGGCCTTCTCAACCTTGGCAGTACACATGAAAGATAATGCATTGAATGTGCTTCTCCCAGATGAGTCAGCATGGCCCACACACCACCTGCAACAAATCCATAGGCTCTACTCATACTTGAATTTGTGGCACACAACTTCAAATTATCCTACTCAACCAAGAAAAATCATAAGCTTTCCAAACAGTTAATGCAAACCACAACCTGCTCCAGAGAAGACAAAAAACACCTTTCAAAGAAACAAGAAACATCACATGATATTCAGGAACACTCTCATACATCTCTTTTGCAACTTCATACAATGTAACAAGTTGGTGCAAGCCAATAGACATAGAAACCAGTCACCAGACAAAACATTCCATTACTCTAACACTTCAAAGTTTCTCTACACAAGAATTACTAATATGAAACTCAAGATATAACACCTTCACAACATAATGAACTTATCTTCTAAACTGCATGACCATATCTGAAAAAGCAGAAATATACAGAACCAACTTGTACACCTCTAAGAACATCCTCACAGAGTCAACACAGTCTCTTATTTTTTACTTACAAAAGCACCTTTCCTCTAACTCAAATGATCTTAAAGTTGGATTACACATGCCTTGACACATCATAAATCTATCTTCCAAAATGTAGGAGCACAATATCATCAGCAGAGAAATGCAAAGCATTTCTCAGAGACTCTAGCAACCAAACAGTTAGTCTGCAACATACTTTTGACATCAATAACAATCGTGAGCTAAAACATCCCTTACAATTAATGTGTATTCCTACTAGGCTAGTTGGCCTTATGCTCTACATCCTCTTTGGGATAAGTTGTAGTAGATTTTGTTATTGTCAACAACTTTGTTTTTTATTTTTCTACATCCCTGCCAACATTCATGTTGCACAAACAAGGACATGTTTCAACTTGAGGAAATAAAATGAATCCTTGCATCAAATACAATAAACTTATAGAGATGACCTAACTTTTAAAATTTTGTATAATGAAATTTTATAAAAGAATTGTAGGAATAACTCTCATTGTGTATAGTGACCTATGGGATTGAATTGTTGCACGCGAGATCATCCAATGTGAATGAGCTATCTCCAAAAGTCTGAGCTAACCCATAAGGTTCAACCTTGGTTTTTAACTTGATGTCTATCTATTCATTAAATAAAAAGCTATTATTATCATTAAATATTTGACTAGAAATGAATTGTGTTTGCCATGTACTTGTAGAAGGAATTGGAGATCTAAGAGTGATTATGAAACAATTAGTTAGAGTATGAGATCATGACTACCCATGGATGTGGATTTGACATTACTTGAAGTTAATGGCTTGAGGCAATTATTTAAGCTTCCTCCATTATTCTTTGATATTCACATATTCACTGTCCTCGCAAAGAGGTTAGACTCAAATACTAATACATATTATCTTCCTTCTAGTGATATTTTTGCTAACGCTAAGGATGTTTAGCTTGTTATAAGATTTTCTAAAGCTAGAGAAAATCACACCACCTTATAATAGGATTTCAATTTATCTTGATGATGCACTAGTTATGTCAAGCGTGGTAGGGACAATGTCTTGTTTACTCATATGGTGGTTGGATAGGCATTCTAGGGGAGCAAGTGGCCATTGATGATCATTAGTATTTTGACCTTGCTAGATGATAAAGGTGCAATGATTTTATATGGTTTAGGTGGAATACCCAAGATATAGAGGAACATCCCTGATTATTTACTTGGGTTCTTTATTTCTTGACTCATTTATGTAATGAATTCATGGTTCATGGATAAGAAAATAACATGAATTAGGATAACTTATCTATTATAGACATGGATGTATGAACACATGTACATTGCTAGTTGTTCCTAAAAAAGATAAAGTATCAATTTATTGATGGGACTCTTGAGTCACATTGATAGGTAGAGAGAGAAATCACATGAGGACCTTACAGATAGATGGTTGTGGATGTGGATGTTAAGGTTTTTCCTTGAGAAGGTCCAAGTGGTTTGTTGGGTGTTACTGTTGTGGAATTTTTTTAATTAAGGTGAGTATTATGGTGAATTGGCACTAGACGAGTGGTTTATTTAGCCCCACTTTCATATCGTAGACATCAGATACGACCATGTAAACCAAGAGAGGGAGGCAAACCACTAGTTAGAGATTAGGCTCCAAATATGACGTGTCGTCAACGAGGCCATTGAGCGTACAGATGGTGATGATGCTGGGTTCACAAATACATACAAGGCATGGTAGGATGCAAATAGACCGCCCTCATTTTATGTATTCGATCGTCTCCATGATACATCAACAAAAGGTAAAGTCACAGCTTGGGAAGAGGGATATCTCCACTGCAACAATTGCAGATGATGAGGATCAAGCCCTGTTATTGGTTTACGTTTTCATTTGGGTGCATATTCAACAATCTTCAATCACATCAAATTATATTTTTTGAAGAAATTTTACCAGCGTTTCACTCTCGTTATTAAAGTAGTACATCACAAGTCTGCAACCTTCAGGTTCACACTTGGACTTTCACAATCCTGCGTTCACATGGCAGTTTTTTCTTAGCGCAAGATGTATTCTCACATACACTACAAGTCTGCAACCTGCGCGTTCACACTTGGACTATTATCACTCATGTCTCATTATGATTCATGCATTCAAATGGCAGCTTGTTCTTAGCTCAAGACTTATTCACTTGTCTGTAGCCTGCATTTTCCATGAACATGGACTATTGTGAATGTTCACATCACACTCTATTCTCCCTACCGGCCTTGGGCCATTTGTCTCTGATATTCGCATGCTTACTGCCCTCGCAGAGTGGCGGGTTTCAAGTACTAACAGATATTATCTTCTACTGGTGACATTATTGTTACCCTTGAGGATGTCTAGCATGTTATGTGGCTTCCTAAGGGTAGACAAATACATACAAACCACAACACCTTACAGTAGAGTTTTCAATTATATCGATGTTGTACTAGTTGTGTTAAGCATGGGAGGAGCAATGTCTCATTTTCTCATATTCTGGTTGGATAGCCATCCTAATGGCACAAACGATCATTGGTGGTCATTGGTATTTTGGTTTTATTAGATGGTAAGGGTGTATTCATTTATTTTATATTGTTTTCTTACTTGAAGAGATGGAGGAGCATTGATGTTTGGGGTCATTATGTGTTCCCATTTATATGATGAATTCACAATTCATGGATGGTGGAGGCATATGGATTACGACCATGTTTCTATTGTAGGTATGGATGTATGAGCACATAAACATACTTTAATATCTGGGATTTTCAGTTGTTTTTTAAAAAGATAAACCATTAGCTTATAGGTGGGATGCAAGACACATTGATAGATAGAGAGAGTGCACAACATTATTAGGGTGGCATCATATTTTTTATCAATTAACTAGTAAGGTATCACATGCAAACCTTATAGAAAGATGGAGAAAGATGGTTATAGATGTGGATGATAGGTTTTTTCTTAGTTATTTTAAGAGTTCCAAACAATTTGTTAGACAATAAAAAACAGTTATGAAGAGGTTTTAGTTAAAGTATAATTATAATTTGACATTATATGAGTGGTATCGTTAGCACCACTTTTTCCTCATAGAGAGTAGAGATCACCATTTAAACAAAAAGAGGTAGTCAAGTTATTAGTTATCTAGATTAGACTCCATATATGATGATGAGATCGATGACACCATTAAGCTTCGAGATGGTGATGATGGTGGGTTTAAAAATGAATATGAGGCATGGTGGGATGCTAAGAGATAGTTAGATGAAGAATGAGATAATGGGGGATTAATGCTTATTTTGGAACTTTCCATAATCTACCATTAATCCCCCATTATCTCCTACTCTTGTAATTACTTGCACATGGAATAATCAATTATTAAGCTTAGATTTAGTCAAACCAAACACCCACAAAATCCACTTGTCATACCAAGGACATTTTGTCACTTGTAATTGCACTCTCGTTGAACCTATTGTTCAGAAGTTCCAAGAAACATGGGATTGGTATTAAGGTGCGAGACCCTTGCAAATGAGATAAGACTTTTGGAGAAGGTCGACTTCCTCTTTAATCTAGATACATAAGTGTTGATCCAATTCAACACTGAACAACTCTAATATAGTCATATATCATATTACAGAAGGAAAGAGAAAGAATATATAAAATTAATGGGTGGGTGATGCACCGAGATCAAAATTGTTTCTTCCTACTTACCACAACATAGAGAAGTAACAAAATTGTCAAGAAAAATCAAACAATCTTATATTCTACTAGCTCTTACGAGCTTATTTGAAGGTTAGGGCTTGATAAGTGCTAAAGGGAAGAAGAATTCCAAAGTTAGCCCTAAAAATTGGTTTCAACACAACATAAAAGCATAAAAAATAGAGAACATACATTCATATATGAATTTGAATGTATTTAAGGTGTTTTGCACAACTAGAAAAGAATTGAAGAGAGAAAATAGATGAAAAAATTCATTGATTAGAGGCTTGAAGCTTATTATAGTAAAAAATTGTAAAAATTTACATAAGTATCTATGGATAATTGACGGAAGAAGAAACAATAACAATGAGTACAAGGTATTGCTTCTACACCAAAAGGATGTAGGAGAGAAAATGAGCATGTGATAGAGACTAAAACCCTAGCCATGATCTAAACTAAATAGTTGAAAACTTGTGTACATGAAATCATAAGTTGGAGGAATGAGAAAACATTCTTGACACCCATGCCATACTTCAACATGGATGAAGTGTAGAAAACCCATGAAATATATTGTAAAATAAGGCCATGGATGACCCTCTAATAGAAAGGAAGTATACAATTCATAAATTCAACATAGGCATCATTTTTATTTAAAATTTGTGTAAAATAATTAAAGATAATTTATGGGGTCTCCACAGATCATATTGGGTAGTTGCAAAAGTGGTTGTATCATAAATTGGTTATTTTCCTTTTGCAGCAACTATACCTTGCTTGATAGCTACCATAATTTTCTCCTTTGGCCATGTGTGTTAATATTTTGGTGTTACTTTAGTTCGATATTCCTCCCATGGTGTTATTGTAGGATCACCTTGATTGATCATATCTTTTCAATAATCTCTTTTGGAGATCCCCTCCATTTCCATTTGTCATCTCCTAGATGCCTAACCCCCTCTCACAATGTTAGTACCTAGAAATTTTATAGCAAACATTAAATAATTTTGTTTTCCCTTTTCTATTATCTTTATAAGTTGATTTAATTGCATGTTTGTTTGATGCTTTGATCTCTTCTCTATTTCCTAACTAGGGTCCCAAAAATGGAACCAATATCAGCAAGAATAATTTGGGTCATAGATCAAAGCTTTAGGCCCTAATTATTTGTTAGGACTTGTATTTATGTACCCTAGTGACAACAATTGTAGAATGATCAAGGATTAAGTGCAATGCAATATTATGTACTATATTCGTGACATTAAAGATAATCAAGAATCAATTAAATAAATAATCTCAAATACTATCTTCTTATATTACATTTGCATTCATTGATATATATCATATTACGAGCTTATAGATATTTCTTATTATTTATGTCTTATCTCTCTTTTGTTACTTATTTTGCTTCTACTTCACATCTATCTTCATATATATGTTATTTGAGATGTGTCTCTTGTTGAACACACTAAAATATTAAGAGGGCTGTTGAATCAATATACTGATGAATTACTTGAAAATTCATTCTTGAACCCTCTAAACCAAGCATAAACTTCAAACTCTACCATATAAGAAATAGCATAGAAGATTAAGGCAATGCACAACACAACACAACACTAGATATATGTGGAAAACTCCATAGAGGAAAAACCACAGTGAGAAAAGCTACTAGGAGCTACTGTCCTAATCTAACCTCATAAATGAAGAATAGTTATAACTTTTTTTAGGGCTACAACCCAATGAAGATACTACTCCCTGAAAAGAGGTTTTAGGGTCACTCCCAAAGAAGCTACAATCCCCGATAACTTTCTAATAGGGATACAACCCTAGGAAGCTACTACTCCCTAATATTAGCACACAATCAAGAATGATTACAGAATGACAACCCTTCCACTATCTAAAAATAACATCGGAGCTCAAATATTTTGATGATTTTAATTCTACTTTGTCACTTATCTTTTAATGATTGCAATTCTGCTTTGTCTCCTTTGTAAATATCTTCTTTGCAACTTACTAGATCACTACTTTTAGTATTCAAGAATTCTTACCTTTGGCTCACTACCTCCGAAAAACTAATAAGCACTTTCTTCACTTCCCTTCTATCATAAAGATATGATCAAATTGAATCTGGATAGGAACTATCACTTTTTCTCTTTCTCTTTCAGTCTCTTACATAATTAGTATAAAGAATTACACATTCAATGACCACTCCCCCACCTATATCAACTAGGTTTATAATATATACAAGATATTACATTGATTACATTACATGTCGACCTACAAAAATGAGAATATTACATTTAGAAGTTAGCCAGAGATCAAAAAAACAATGTGAAGATGTTTAGAGGAAATATCCAAAGAGCTACACACAACACAAAGAAGAAAAGCACATCGTGTGGATTCCAAAACATTCTTAACCTATTCCTAAACACTCTTCACACCTTTGAGCTTCTATGAACATCATCTGTACACTTTGCAAATTTGATTTTGGTTGGCCATAAGCAAGAATACATGAAACTTGTAGCATGTTAACCTTCTCAACCTTAGTCGTACGCATGAAAGATAAGACATTGAATACTCTTATCCATGATGAGTTAGCATGACCCATGTACAACACTTGCAACAAATCCATATGCTCCACTCATACTCTAATTTGTGGTGCACACCTTCAGCTTATCCTAGTCAACCAGGCAAAAACATAAGCCTGCTAGATAATCAATTTGGACCATAGCTTATTCTGAAGAAGACACAAAACACCTTACGAAGCAAAAAGAAAGACCACATAATATTAAGGAACACTCTCATACATCTCTTTTGTAACTTCATATAGCAAAAAATTGGCGTAAGCCAATAGACATAGAAACCAGTCACCAAACAAAATAGTCCTTTACTCTGACACTTCAAACTTTCTCTGTAAAAGAATTACTGATATGAAACTCGGGATATATAACACCTTCACAACATATTGAACTTATCTTCTAAATTGAATGACCATATTTGCAAAAGAAAAAATATACATAACCAACTTGTACACATCTAAGAACATCCTTATAGAGTTAACACAATCTCCAATTTGTTACTTGCAAAACACCTTTCCTCTAACTCAAATGATTTGAAATTTGGATTACACATGCCTTGACATAGCATAAATCTATCTTCCAAACCATAAGAGAAAAATATCATCAATGGAGAAATATAGTGTATTTCTAGAGACTATGGCAACCAAACAACAAGTTGGCAACATACTCTTGATATCAATGAAAATCGTACTGCAACAATCTCCCCCTTTTTCATTTATGGAAAAACCATCCTTACACCACTTTGGTGCACAATATCTTCCCCTTAGATGCACATATATCTCCCCCTTTGACATCAAGGAGAAAGGGAAAAATAACTCCCCCTTTTTACAATCTCTCCTTCATGAAACAACACATAGGCTCCCCTGAGAGGTAGCCACCATCAGTCCAAAAATAATGATAAGACTTGAATTATACCCCTTGGACAAATGCACCAACTATGCATCTAGTAAGAAGGAGGGATAATCACCCCTAACTTCTACCCGAGATACTCAAATTTATCCTTTACAAGTTCCTTTGTAAAAATTTCTAAAAGCTTATCATTTGTAGATACATGTACTCCAACTTTACTACTTTATTTGCAACCTTCTCTCTGATAAAGTCATACCTGATTGATATGTGCTTCGTTCTAGAATGCATGGCCAGATACTTTAAAATATTGATAACAAGTTTGTATTATCACATAGAATACGAATGAGCTCATCATACTTTATATTGATATCCATCAATGTTTACTTTATCTATAATACTTGAGTACAACAAGATGTTGCAGTAATGTACTTTACTTCTATTGTTGATAAAGATATTGAATCTTATTTCTTACTATTCCATGAGACCAACCCGCTTCCTAAAAATAAAGCACCACTATTGGTACTCCTATCATCCACACAAACAACCTAATCTGCATCATTATATTCACTTAGATTACCCTTTGGATACCACAGTCCATAATCTGAAGTACTCTTCAAATATCTAAAGATTCTCTTGACTACCTTAACATGAGTTTCCTTAGGATTAGCTTGAAATTTTACAACCAAACATACCACATGCATACTGTCGGGTCTTGAAGCAATTAAATGCAACAAACTTCCAATCATAAATCTATATAGAGTTTGATCAGCTAAGGGAGACTCGTCACCTTTACTCGAATGGCAACCAATTACCATAGGAGTACTCACTAGTTTGCAATCTTCCATACCAAACTTATTCAACAACTCCTTGACATACTTTACTTGAGATATAAAGATACCATCATTTAGTTGAGAAATTTGAAGACCAAGAAAGAAGGATAATTCACCTATCATAGAAATTTCAAATTCCTTATGCATTTTTTTAGAAAACATCTTACAAATTTCATCATTTCCACCAAAAAAATATATCATCAAAACATACAACAACTATCAAAATTATTTCATCCTCAATATTGAAGTAAAGATTACTGTCTATGGTACCTTTCTTGAAACCTTACAAAAGCAAGTACTTGTCCAACCTTGCATATCAATCCCTAGGAGCTTGTTTGAGACCATACAATGCCTTTTTGAGTTTGCACACCATGTTAGGTTCTTCTGATAACTATAATCCATCAGGTTGCTTTATGTAGACTTCTTCTTCCAAATCTCCATTTAGGAAAGTTAATTTGACATCCATTTGATAAACTCTGAAGTCCTTGTGGGCTGAAAAAGAAAGAAACATTTTGATTGCTTCCATTCTTGCAACTAGAGAAAAGTCTCCTCAAAATAAATTCCTTCTACCTATGAATAGCCTTTACATACTAGCCTTTCTTTATTTATTACTTCTCCATCCTCATTAAATTTATTCCTAAGATCCCACTTTGTTCTTATCACATTTTTGTTTTCAAGTCTTGGAACCAATTCCCAATTCTGATTCTTCTTAATCTAGTTCAATTCCTCTTGCATTGCTTATATCCATCCTTCATCTTTCCAAACAAAATTTTACTTTCTCACTAGTTTTAGGTTCTATCTTTGATAGCAAACAAAATTTTACTTTCTCACTAGTCTTTCCAAATCTTCTCCTAGTCAGCACTCCTTTATTTTTATCTCCAATAATTTGATCCTATGAATTATTCCTTTGAACATACTTGACAAGAGTCTTACTATTCTTTTCTATTATTTCTTCTTTCTCTTCAACTTCTTCTTATTGTTCTTCTTCTGAGCAGGGAGGTGCATCAGATCTGCAGTCCTCAATTTTATACATATTCTGATGTAGGTCTTCATCAACTCTAACATTTGTACTTTCAACTATATTTCCATACTTTTATTGTAGCACCTATATGCTTTACGCTAAGATTAATATCCCGGATAAATATCTTCATCAGCTCTTGAATCAAATTTTCCCAAAACATCTCCATCTCTTTTGATGTAACATTTGCTTCCAAATACTCTAAAGTACTTGATAGTTGTAGGTCTTCCATACCATAACACATATGGGGTCTTAGTGCTATTTAATCTTGGCATTCCTCTATTTTGAATATAGGTTACAATATGAACTACCTCTCTCCAATAAACATCAAAAAAAAAATCTTCCATCAACATAGTCCTTTCCATCTCTTGAACAATCCTATTCTTTCTTTCCACTAGACTATTTTTTTGAGGAGTTCTAGAAGCTGATAAACATCTCATGGAAAATGCCCATTGTTCTACCTACTAATTTTACTAGGTTTTATCCACAAGTGGACAGTTATGCTACTAACATTACGAGCAATAAAAAATTATTTTCTTTTCCATAATATTTGCACCATCTAAAACATAACCTTTCCAAACTTTTCCACTGCATAATCAAAGAATCATTTCATCAATATAAGTATGATTTCACTTTACATAAATATATTCAAGATAACATTTCACTTACAATTTTCATATAGATGGATACGTGAATATATATGTAGCTTCAACAAGCTGACATGAATTAGAAATACAAATTATTATAGATGTCCCAACATTGGTGTATACATTCTAGATGCCCCCTTTCCTTGGTGCATACCTTCTAGTTGTCCCCAATACTGGTGCATACATCTTCAATTCTTGAATTAGAAATACCAATGGTCTAGAATGTCCTTCTCCCAAATCTTGGCCACCAACTTCATGAGGAGAAGCATCACTCAATCACTTTTCCACCAACCATGGACTTACTACGATCCCTCACACATCTACCAAACTTGGTAAGATGGCCCTCCCTTCAATAAAAAAGATTGGTTTGGTAACCTCATCCTTCAAATAGCCTTTTCTAAGCATAGTGATGTGTCCAACATATCTAGAGCTACCATAATGTCTTCTACCTCATGTATGATTACCTCATCCTAGAATGTAAACTGGATAACACAGTGAATTGGTAGTGTAGACAATGGCTACCTACACTACTTAAGCCAAAAATTCATCACCTAGTAACTTTGATTGAGGTCATTTGTTCACCACATTTAATTTCTTTATTTGTATTGACCATTAGTATTCTATTTGAAGGCTATCTCCTTTCTCGTGGATTATCCTAACCCCAGGAATAACCTCCCCATTAACTCATATCTAAATGGAATTGCTACAAGTATCTCAAAGAAACTCTATCTTATAAATTAACCACATGGATAAACATAATGTCACAACATTAAATTCAAATCTACTTCAAAAAGTACAATCTCAACAATAAAAGTCTTCATTCAGGAGTGTAATCTCAACAATAAATGACTCCCATCAAAATTATAATATCATCAATAAATGACCTCAATCAAAAGTATAATCTTCAACAATAAATGACTTCAATCAAAAGTATAACCTTCAACAATAAATGACTTCAATCAAAATTATAACCTTCAACCATAAATGACTTCAATAAAAAGTATAACCTTCAACAATCAAGTGAACAATCTGATTATATAGGTTAATCCCAACCTATTTGCTTCAATCCATAATCAAGTAAGCAACCCAACCAAAATAGGCTATTCTCAACCTAGGCTTTCAATCAAAGTAAAGTAATAATCAAGTGAGCAATCAAGTATAGATGATCAATATGGTTTGCATGACTTCACTTCCTATCAACGATGATATGTCTATCATACCATCATTACCATTTTCTTTCTGACCTCACTATTCATAAGGTTTACCTAACATTATAAGCTAACAAATTCAAGTTATCTCAAGACATCGGTATAATCCATGTTTCACATTTCACATTTCAAATTCTACATACATATAGTATAGACTAACTACGTATAGTCTAAATAGTATACACTCCTATAAAACCCAATATAGTATAAATCCAAGAAAGGTTTCACTAATGTAAGAAACAAACAAGAGATATGCAATCATATCCAAGCATCATAACACACATAAAAGACAATCTTTTCAAACATGACAACACAATAAACAATCTTCCCAACATAATAACAAAGGAGTATAAATCAGCATGCCTATTTAAAGCTCCAACCAATTATTCTTCCCTCCTAGCGTAATGGCTCAAGCTCGCTTGAAACCTCCTCTAAGATCAACCCAAATTCCTCTACTAGCTTCTGACCAAATCTCTCAACTATACTAATGAAAATCAACAATACAAATCACAAACTCTCAACACACTTTGCACAAAAATTGTAGTAGAATAACACAAGGTAATTGGATTGAAAAGTGTAGCAAGTGGTAGAATGAGCACCTCTATTTATACTAAATTATGAGCAACCAAAGGCTACAAATAAGTTAATATTTTTGCCACCTTTCTATCCTCATGCAACGACTCATCAAACTAACTTACAGGTTTGCAACACATAACAATCTTCACCATTCAAATGGTTGAGTCGACTTGTTATAAGGGACAACAAGACTCTTTTATTGAGTCAAATGAATAGCAAGCTCATTAGCAAGTTTCATAAATTAAATTCCTTCACATATTGTTTCCAAGTTTACTTTTGACTGAGTCTCAAGGTTATTATTAGACTTATGCAAAGTTTGTAGACTTCTTTTGCATTCCATACACTTCCAGATTGGTGCCACATTCATAAGTTGGTGCCCCATAAGAATAGTGTGGGTAGATTTTTTCCTTAATGCTTTAAACTACATTTATCTCTCTTTGTAACGTATACACAACAATTACAAATCCATATGTACCTCTAAACTTTGGTTGACTTGGTCTATTTTTGCTTTATGCACTGGCTACTGTGCTTCCAAAGGTTGTGCCATGTATTAATCTTTATTCTCTAAGTGCCTTATACACATAGCAGGTAAATGCTTTGTTATTGGCTTTAATACAAGTCATTCTCGAATGAATGTCTCGTGCTTTGAATGCATCTAAACTCTGCCAATTAATATTCTCTTAAGGTTGTGCTAATTTTATTACAAGGTACTTTAATATATAATAAACACCATATACTACATGCTCCAATTTTATTCCTTCTCTTGTGCTTGATATGGCATAGCTTTTACTCACATATATGTTGGATTTTATTAAAACCATGCTCTTCTTTACGGTTGCACCTTATATATTTTCCCTTATTACTTAGCACATATTCCTAAAAGTTTGTTCCATCAAACCTAGGTGCCTTGTGAGATCCTTCTTGAGCCATCTCAGATTTTCCTCGAGCTATTAGACTTTTTCTAAGGAGCCAAGTTTTGATACCAATTGTTGAGCAAACTAGAATACTAAGAGGGGGAAGGGTGAATCAGTATACTAATGGATTACTTGAAAAATCAATCTCAAACCCTTCAGACCAAATAGAAACTTCAAACTCTACCACATAAGCAATAACATAAAAGATGAAGGCAATGCACAACACAACACAACACCAAATATACGTGAAAAACCCCATAAGGGAAAACCATGATGACAAAAGTTGCTAGGAGATATTATCTTAATCCAACCTCAAAAATGAAGAATGGTTACAACTTTTCTTTAGGGCTACAACCCAAGAAAGCTACTACTCCCTAAGAAGAGGTTTTAGGGTCACTCACAAGGAAGCTAAAAATCACTGATAACTTTATTTTAGGGCTACAACCCTGGGAAGCTACCACTCCCTGATATGAGCACACACTCAGGAATGATTACAGAATGACAACCCTTCCACTTTATGAAGTTGACATTGAAGATCAACTCTTTTGATGATTGTAATTTTGCTTTGTCACTTCACTTTTGATGATTATAATTATGCTTTATCTCCTTTGTAAATGTCTTCTCTACAACTTATTAGCTCACTACTTTCAAAATTCAAGAATTCTTGCCTTTGGCTCACTACCTCCAATAAACAATTAAGCACTTTCTTCACTTCCCTTTTTTCACAAATATATGATCAAATTGAATCGAGATAGGAACCATCACTTCTACTCTTTCTCTTTCAGTCGCTTATGCAATTATTATAATGTATTATACATTCAACGACCATTCCCCCCACCTAGATCAACTAGGTTTATAATATATACAAGATACTACATTGATTACATTACATGTCGACCTACAACAATGAGAATATTACATCTAGAAGTTAGACAGAGATCAAACAAACAATGAAGACATTTAAAGGGAAAGACACGAAGAGCTACATGCAACACCAAGAAGAAGAATATTCCTTGTAGATTCCAACACAAGCTTAACCTGGTCCTAAACACTATTCACACCTTCGGTCTTCTATCTTCAAAATTTTTGCTAACCCATAAGGTTCAACCTTGGTTTTTTACTTAATGTTTATCTATTCATTAAAAAAAAGGTATTATTATCATGAAATATTGACTAGAAACGAATTGTGTTTTCCATGTACTTGTAGAAGGAATTGGAGACCTAAGAGTGATTATGAAACGATTAGTTAGAGTTTTAGATCATGACTACCCATGGATGTGGATTTGACATTACTTGAGGTTAATGGCTTGAGTCAATTAATTAAGCTTCCTCCATTATTCTTTGGTATTCACATGTTCAATGCCCTCACAAAGAGGTTAGACTCAAATACTAATACATATTATCTTCCTTCTAGTGATATTTTTGCTAACCCTAAGGATGTTTAGCTTGTTATAAGATTTTCTAAAGCTAGAAAAAATCACCACCTTATAATAGGATTTTGATTTATCTTGATGATGCACTAGTTATGTCAAGCATGGGAGGGACAATGTCTTGTTTACTCATATGGTGGTTGGATACGCATTCTAGGGGAGCAAGTGGTCATTGATGATCATTGATATTTTGACCTTGCTAGATGGTAAGGGTGCAATGATTTTATATGGTTTAGGTGGAATACCCAAGATATGGAGGAACATCCATGATTATTTACTTGGATCATTATTTATTGATTCATTTATGTAATGAATTTATGATTCATGGATAAGAGAATAACATAGATTAGGATCACTTATGATATGGATGTATGAACATAGGTACATACTTTAATAATCCAAAATTTCTAGTTGGTCTTAAAAAAAATAAACTATCAATTTATAGATGGGACTATTGACTCAATTGATAGGTAGAGAGAGAGCACAACATTATTAGGATGTCAAGATATTTTTTCAAGAGAAATCACATGAAGACCTTATAGAGATATGGTTGTGGATGTGGACGTTAAGGTTTTGCCTTGAGAAGGTCTAAGTGGTTTGTTGGGCTTTACCGTTGTGGTGAACTTTTAATTAAGGTGAGTATTATGGTAAATTGGCACTAGATGAGTGGTTTATTTAGCACCACTTTCATATCATAGACATCAGATACGACCATGTAAACCAAGAGAGGTAGGTCGACCACTAGTTAGAGATTAGGCTCCAAATATGACGTGTCGTCAATGAGGCCATTGAACGTACAGATGGTGATGATGTTGGGTTCACAAATACATACAAGGCATGGTAGGATGCAGATAGACCGCCCTCATTTTATGTATTCGATAGTCTCCATGATACATCAACAAAAGACAATGTCACAGCCTGGGAAGAGGGATAACTCCACTGCAATGGTTGTGGATGATGAGGATCAAGCCCTGTTATCGGTTTACATTTTCATTTGGGTGCATATTCAACAATCTTCAATCACATCAAATTATATTTTTTGAAGAAATTTTACTAGCGTTTCACTCTCGTTGTTAAAGTAGTATATTACAAGTCTGCAACCTTCATGTGCACACTTGGACTTTCACACTCCTGTGTTCACATGGCAGTTTTTTCTTAGCGCAAGATGTATTCTCACATACACTGCAAGTCTGCAACCTGAACATTCACACTTGGACTATTATCGCTCATGTCTCATTATGATTCATGCATTCAAATGGAAGTTTGTTCTTAGCTCAAGACTTATTCACTTGTTTGTAGCTTGCATTTTCCATGAAAATGGAATATTGTGAATGTTCACATCACACTCTATTCTCCCTACCGCCCTTGGGCCATTTGTCTCTGATATTCGCATGCTTACCGCCCTTGCAGAGTGGCGGGGATCAAGTACTAACACATATTATCTTCTACTAGTGACATTATTGTTACTTACAATAGGATTTTCAATTATATCGATGTTGTACTAGTTATGTTAAGCATGGGAGGAGCAATGTCTCATTTTCTCGTATTGTGATTGGATAGCCATCCTAATGGCATAAGCGATCATTGATGGGCATTGGTATTTTGGTTTTATTAGTTGGTAAAGGTGTATTTATTAGTTTCTGTCGATAGGCAAGTTTATTATTGCATCTGCTTTCTAAATAGTCGTTTGGCCAATGAAATTGTATTGTTTAAAATATTTTTGTCTTTTTCTTATAATCAGGATTTAAGCACATATTTTTTGTGCTTGAAAATTATGTTTTATCTATTTTTCTATTGGTTGGAGTAGGTCGATTTTTCATTTTTGTTTAAGTAAATTAAGAAAATAGGGGGACATTATATATTGTGACATATTTAATTAGTGTATGCAAATGGTGCGAGCTTTGGTGGCGAGCTGGTGTGTGTACTAAAATAGTGAATGCATGTTTAATGAATTAAATGGAAACTTTGCGAAATGTGTTGGATAGTTGGTGGGTACACAAGCAGTGAATGCATAGTTAATTCATGAAATATTAGGCGAGTGTTGGGTTTTATTTGCACTTATTCTCATTTGTTTATTGTTTGTTGCGAAGCTTGTGTGTTTTTAGCTCTGGGTTGTCATCTTCGATGTTTGTTATTCTTTGCAGCATTTGAATGAGGGAGGAGTTGTAGGAAGTGTACTACTAGTGAGTGGCTTGTTTGTTGTTTGTGAAACTTGATAACTAGAGACATTGGTCGTTGTTACAATGAAAACTGAATGGTTTGAGCAAGGTCTTGTCAATTGAGGAGGCATTGAATGCATTAACTATGTGTTAATTGCTTGAATGGCCAATAGTCTATCAGCAAAGCTTGCAAAATTTGTATTCAATGTCTGCAAAACTTTATCACGCTAGTTTTTTTTTCAAATTTTATCACATGCTTTTATGTTTCATGTTGTAAACAATGTATTATATGTCATGGACTGTGCTAATTTGTCTAATTTTTCTATGAAACAGAATCCAATTCTTGCAATTGGAGAAGAAGACAAAGATCTATACACTGGAAGGTCAGATTCTTGTATCATTCTTCCCCTTTGTTTGCAATGAATTTTAAGTCTTCCAATGTGCATAAAAGTTATGTCTTGGGAGAGTTCTGGACAATAAAAGAGAACCCTAGTTCAAGAATCTGACTTACCGAATAGACAAATGAGCATAGTGAATGACATGCCATGTAATTCATAAACATGAAACTATTTTTTTCCCAAAAGCAAGTTACTATTGGATTCATTGAATTTACTTTTGAAATAGTTGCTTGGCCAGTCAAATTGTATTGTTTAAAATATTTTTATGTTTTTTCTATATTTGGGATTTAAGGACATATTTCTAGTGTTTGAAAATTATGTTTTATCTCTTTTTCTATTGGTTGGAGTAGGTCTATTATTCACTATCATTTAAATAAATTAGGAAAATAATGGGAACATTATATATCCTAAAAAATATTTAATCAGTGGATACAAATTGTGGGAGCTTTGGCAGCAAGCTGATGGGTACTGAAGCTGTGAATGCATCTTTAATCCATTAAATGCAAATTATGTGAGATCTGTTGGAGAGCTGGTGGGTATGTGGTGCAGGGCACCTGGATCTTCATTATGCATTAAAAGGGTCAAGTGTTTTTTTTTGAGTTGTTGAGTCATTTGTGTTTTTAATAAGGTCTATTTAGACCGTATCATGTGTGTTTGAGTCAATTTTAGATTGCTAGGTGGGTTGGTGAGTCCATTTTGTTAATGTTGCAAAAAGTTGCAAAAGTTGTCAAAGCAACTTTGCATTTTTTGCATTTTTGTTGTAAAGGAGAAGTTGAACAGTTGGTTTGTCAAAATTTAGTTTGAAACAATTGGAATAGGCTTGTAAATGTTTAAAAACACCATGTAATGGCGGAGACAAGGTTCTAGTGATTACATTGAAGTTTGAGTATCAATAAAACATAGTTTTCAACGTTTTCCTCATTGAATTTGTTGCTACAACAACTTGTATGGCCTTGTATAGCCTGGTAGTGATCAAAGTTTGAGCATTGAATATTTGTTCTTTTGATTTTTGTCTCATCTTATTTCATCAAAGTTTGAACATTTTAGAGCCAATTTACTGAAGGTTGCTTGAAACCCTCATTTAGGATGTGCATTGACTGTAAATAATGGATTCCTCTCCATTCCATCGATGAATTGACCTCAAACTCAGTGGAATGGATGTAGGTAGGTTACTTTTTTTTTTCTTGAAGTTGCAGGAGTAGGGGGATGAAGATTGAGGCCAATTTGTTGATGCCCTAGGTTGAAAACCTCATGATTTTGGGCATAAAAGAGGCATAGGAGTTAGGGTTTGTAGAAAATCTTTGGAGAAGTGGTTTAAGGTGATGGAAAATGTTTGTGTAGACCTTATTTGACATTTCTAATCAATTTTTGTGAAGGTTTGAGGCCTGAGGTGTGAAAAGCTTGTTTTGACCTAGTGGAATAAGCCTAAATATGCCTAGTTTCAAGCGTAGCAGCAAATTTTTGGCTTTGTTGTCCCAAAAAAACCACCCCTAAATTTTGAGTATGTTTTAGAAATTCCAAATGAGTATCCAAAACAAATTTTAGTTTTTGGGTATGAGGTCTAGTTGGGAAATTATGTTGGAAAACCACTTTTGAAGTGCTACTAGTAGATTGAGGGTTAGTGAGCAAAAACCCATCATTTGGTGATTGAACCTTTGAAATTTTGCTTCATTGGAAAGTTTTGCAATATTATTACCCCTTGCTCTACATCAAATTGGTATCAAAGCATAGGTTTGATATGAAGAAGAGAAGTTGTGTTGAAAGAAGAGAACAAGATTCCTCCAAAAGGTAATACTATGGCTAGGAAAATGAATGAGATGGAAGAGAAGACTGCAAGAGAGATTAGGAGATTGAAGGAACTCCAAGATAAGATGATAGAAATGCTTGAGTTTGTGGAGACAGGTTAGAGGAGAGGTATAGTCACTGGTGAATAGAGTGACAGCGAAGAGGAAGGGGAAAAGGAAACCCTTCATGAAGAGACTCAAGAAGAAGAGGAGTTGGATCCTAATGAGTAGAGCATGGCCAAGCTACTGAGAGCAGTCGAGGAAGATAAACACAAGGTGAAGATTGATTTACCAATGTATGGAGGTAATTTTAATGATGAATAGATTTTGGATTGGATTGCAACACTTGACAATTACTTTGAATGTGAAGATGTATTTGAGGAACAAAAGGTGAAGATTACAAAAACAAAGTTGAAGGGTCATGCCCTATTATGGTGGAATTATGAGCAAAATGAAAGGAGGAAGAAAGCAAAGTCAAAGATTGTCTCTTGGGATAGAATGGTGGTAAAGCTTAAGGGTAAGTTTCTACCGAGTGATTATGCACTTCAAATGTATAAGAGACTTCAAGGTTTGAAAAAAAGAGAGATGGATGTAAAAGCTTACATTGATGAGTTTTATAAGTTGAGCATAAGAGAAGGTCACATGGAGGATGATGTGGAAAAGGTGGCTAAATATCTCAGTGGGTTAATATTTAACATTCAAGATGAGTTGAGTTTGCATAATCCAAGAATGGTTGAGGAATGCTATCAAATGGCAATAAGGGCAGAAGAAAAGTTAAAGAGAAGGCAAGACAAACAAACAAGGGGCAAAGGCAGAAATTCTAGAGGAAGAGGGACATTTTCTACTTTCAAGGCAATCATATGAAAGTCAAGAAGATGCAAGAAAATTCCAAGACCAAGTTTTTGATTAGAGAGGTGGATTTAGAGGAGGTAGATCAGGCTTTAGAGGTAGATTTGGAGGTTAAGGAAGAGGATAAAATGCATTCATATGAATGAGCTATCAATGTAATAAGTTTGGACACCAAGCATGGAAATGAAATGAAGTTCAATCCTCTACTTAATCTGGAGGAGAAAGAAGAAGTCAGATTGCTCAAGGAGATGATTGTGAAAGTGTGGGCTCAACATCACAACATGCTACTCCAGAAGTTGGAGAATCACTCATGGTAAGGACTCTCATCAAGGCATCAGTAGAAAAGGAGCCACCACAAAGGAAGACTCTTTTCAAGACAACTTGCAAGTGCCTGGGTAAGGTATGTAAAGCTATAATTGATTCAGGAAGCACAAACAATATGGTTTCAGTTGATATGGTGGATAAACTTAAGTTGCCTAGAATACCACATGACACTCCTTATAAAGTTTCTTGGTTCAATGAGGGTCAATATGTTTTGGTAAATGAAAAAATTTGGGTGGAGTTCAATATAGGAGGGTATAAGGACAAAATTTAATGTGACATATTGCCTATGGATGTTTTTCATTTGCTGCTAGGGAGGCCTTGGCAATTTGATAGGCATGATATGTATGATGGAAGGAGAAATACCTATGAGATAGAAAAAGATGGAGTTTCATATAATTTGACACCCTTGAAAGAGGAAGATAAAGGACAAACCAAGAGAGCTAATGTGACGATGTTAGTAGAAAGGAGTTTATAAAGGTAGATGAAGAGGAAAACATGGACATTGCAACCACTACTAAACATGAAGACACTATGACAGCAGACTTGAAGAATGATTTGATTTTGGAGGGAAATGATATTGAGTTGAAGGTCAACAGTGAATTGATTTTGGAGATGCAAGATTGGTTTAAGAAGTATGTTGATATGATGATAGAATGAGTGTTTCATTCATTTATTTCAGAGGGGGATAGTAGTCATTCTATTTTTGTCAAATCAGAGGTTAATATACCTGATCAAGTAGTAGTCATAGGGGCAGAACAACAGATGTAAGAGATGAAAGGTAAAGGTGAAGTGGTCAAGGATAAGTTGCAAAGGGATGTGGACAATTCCAAGTACACCATTGAATTGAAGAGGAAGGTAGTGCATTACAAGGAAGAAGCAAATGTGGTTGTAGATGATGAATCAGATTTAACAACATTCTCAGATGAGGGAGGAATCAAAGATCATCCATCAAGTGAAGAACAACATTCTCAAGTGAAGAATAGGTCAAAGACAAGGGATAATGCTTTATCCACTACTTGGTTCATTGGAAGGGGTTTCCAAATGGACAAGCATGAGTTTACTATTGTAACACTGTCCTCAAGGGGACTTGAGTTCCTTTTGCCCAGGGAGTATGGTGCAAGGCACCTAGATCTTCATTATGCATTAAAGGGGTCAAGTGTTGGTTTTTGAGTTGTTGAGTCATTTTTATTTGTAATAAGGTATATTTAGACCATATCATGTGTGTTTGAGTCAATTTTAGATTGCTAGGTGGGTTGGTGAGTCCATTTTGTTAATGTTGCAAAAAAGTTGTAAAAGTTGTCAAAGCAACTTTGCAATTTTTGCATTTTTGTTGTAAAGGGGAAGTTGAATGGTTGGTTTGTCAAAATTCAGTTTGAAACTATTGGGATAGGCTTGGAAATTTTTAAAAACACCATGTAATGGCGGAGACAAGGTTCTGGTGATTATATTGAAGTTTGAGCATCAATAAAACATAGTTTTCAACATTTTCCTCATTAAATTTGTTGTTATAGAAAATTGTACGGCCATGTACGGCTTGGTAGTGATCAAATATTGAGTGAAAGTGATGGAGAATTGAATCCTTGTTCTTTTTCTTTTTGTCTCATCTGATTTCATCAAAGTTTGAGCATTTTAGAGCTAATTTACTGAAGGTTGCTTGAAACCCTCGTTTAGGGTGTGCATTGACTATAAATAATGGATTCCTCTCCATTCCACTGATGAATTGACCTCAAACTTAGTGGAATGGATGTAGGTAGGTTACTGTTTGTGTTCTTGAAGTTGCAGGAGCAGGGGGATGAAGATTGAGACCAATTTGTTGATGCCCTAGGTTGAAAACCTCGTGATTTTGGGCATAGAAGAGGCATAAGAGTTAGGGTGTGTAGAAAATATTTGGAGAAGTGGTTTAAGGTGATGTGAAATGTTTTTGCAGACCTTATTTGACATTTATGAGCCATTTTTGTGAAGTTTTGAGGCTTGAGGTGTGAAAACCTTGTTTTGACCTAGTGGAATAAGCCTAAATATGCCTAGTTTCAAGTGTAGTAGCAGATTTTTGGCTTTGTTGTTTTAAAAAAACCACCCCTAAATTTTGAGTATGTTTTAGAAATTCCAATTGGGTATCTAAAACAAATTTTATTTTCTAGCTATGAGGTCTGGTTGGAAAATTATGTTGGAAAACCTCCTTTGAAGTGCTACTAGTGGATTGAGGGTTAGTGAGCAAAAACCCATCATTTGGTGATTGAACCTTTGAAAGTTTGATTCATTGAAAAGGTTTTAAATATATTTACCCCCTACTCTACATCAGTATGGAAGTAGTGGATGCATATTTAATTCATGAAATATCAGTCGAGTGTTGGTTTATATGTGTGTTAATTCTCATTTGTTTATTGTTTGTTGAAAAGCTTGTGTGTTTTTAGCTTTGGGTTCCTCTCTTCCATTTTATTTATTCTAGGAGCAGTGCACTACTGGTGAGCAGATATTTTGTCTATTTATGATACTTGATAACTAGAAGAATTTTTTTTTGTTAGGAGGGCTAAGGGGACAAATGGGTACAGTAGATGACATATGTTATGTAACCTATAAACATAGAATAGTTAAAGCTAAGGAGTAGGTGAGTATTGCAATGAATGAGAATTATCACAAGAGCAACTGAATACTTTGAGGAAGGTCTTGTTGACTATGGAGGAATTCAATTTATTAACTATGTATTCCTTGCTTGAGTGACCAGTAGCCTATCAACAAAGTTGCAAAAAATGTATTTTATGTTTTTTTTTGAAAAAAATTATCGCATTGGTCTTCTTTTTTTCCAAATTATGTCATATACCCCTAGTATTGATTTTCTTGTAAGCAAAGTAGAAAAATAGAAGTCAATTGCTATTGCATTCATTGCATTGGTTTTCAAATAGTCACTTGGCCAATGGAATTGTATTGTTTAAAATATTTTTGTCTTTTTCCTATGGTTGGGATTTAACCACATATTTTTTGTGTTTGAAAATTATGGTTTATCTCTTTTTCTATTGGTTGGAGTCTATTTTTCATTTTGGTTTAAGTAAATTAGAAAAATAGGGGGACATTATATATTGTAACAAATATTTAATCAGTATATGCAAATTGTGCGAGCTTTGGCAGTGGGTTGGTGTGTACTGAAGCAGTGAATGCATGTTTAATGCATTAAATGCAAACTTTATGAAATGTGTTGGATAGCTGGTGGGTACACAAGCAGGGAATGCATAGTTAATTCATGAAACCTCAGGCGAGTGTTGGGTTTTATTTGTTCTTATTCTTGTTTGTTTATTGTTTATTGAGAAGCTTGTGTGTTTTTAGCTCTGTGTTGCCATCTTCGATGTTTGTTATTCTTGATAGCTTTGAGCAAGGTATTGTCGACTGTGGAGGCATTAAATGAATTGATTATGTATTCATTGCTTGAGTGGCTACTAGCCTATCAACAAAACTCACAAAATTTGTATATAATGTCTGAGTGTTTGCAAAAATTTATCGCGCTAGTCTATTTTTTCCCAAATTTTGTCATGTGTTCTTAGTATTGATTTGCTTGTAAGCAAAGTAGTAAAATAGAAGTACATGATAAATTTTTCAAATAGTTGTAATGCATCGTAAAGCAGTGAATGCATAGTTAATGCATTAAATACTATGTCAATACTAGCACAATTGTTGGATTTGTCTTAGATATGGTGAATTGGTAAGACAAATTCAAAAATCTAAATATATGTAATTTTGTTTATAGAGTGAGTTTTGTTTGAGCAATTTAAGAAATGTTTTCTAAGCCTAGGGTTAGATTTCTAAATAGGTGTAAATGAAAGGCTTATGTATGCTTGGATGTTTTGCATACATGGTGCATGTGGACTAATTGCATGGATGGTAAGAATGGTGGGGTTGTTACATGTAGACATGTTGCAAATTGTGCGAGGTTTGTAGGTGGGATCATGGGTACGTAAGTTGTGAATGCATGGAATTCCAGGGAAGCAATTGGTTTTATTTGTGCTAATTTTCATTTGTTTTTGGTCTGTCGAGAAACTTGTGTGTTTTTAGCTCCGGTTCCCCTATTCCATATTTGCTAAGTTTGTGAGGCCCTTGAATGGTGGAGGAGCTATAGATTTTTGTTTGAGTGATTTTCCCAATAGCTTAGTTTTTTTGTGGCTATATCAGTAAGCATTAGCATTCACTTTGTAACAAAACATAGGAAATGCATTAAACATTCTAAGCAAAGGAACGACATCGATAAGTGCGTTAAGAAACATGATCTTCCAATGTGTCTAAGAATTATGTATTAGAAGAGTTGTGAATAATAAAGGAGAACGTTGGTTCAAGAATCTGACTTTCTAAATAGACAGATGGGCATAGTGAATGACATGCCAAGTAATTCATAAACATGAAACTATGTTTTTCCCAAAAGCATGTTACTTTTGCAATCAGAAATATGCATAATTGCAATCATGGCATATGCAATTCATTGGTTAAATATTTGTCGAAATTTATAATGTCTTGAGTGTTGGTTTGTGCTTATTCTCATTTTTTTATTGTTTGTTGAGAAGCTTGTGTGGTTTTATCTCTAGTTTGACGTATTTGATGTTTGTTATTTTGTGTAACACTTGAATGGGGGAGGAGTCATAAGAGCAATGTACTACTGGTGAGTGCCTTATCTTTCTATTTGTGATACTTGATAACTAGAAGTATTGCTCACTATACAGGGAAAACTGTATGGTTCATTCCTTTTGTGCCAGCCAGCCCTCTGTCAAAGGTTGTGTAATTTTCATTTAGCGATTAAATATTTTCCAAAATATATGATGTCCTATTTTGCTAATTTAATTAAACAAAAATGAATAGTAGACCTACTGGCATTTTATGCAATAGCTATAGATTGATTGACAGGCGTTTTATATCCAATGCACATCATACAATTGCAATAGTGACCTGCTCTGATTGCAACAATAACTTGCCTCTAAGAAAAATGCCATGCACATGAAGTGCATGATGGTAGTAAAGCTGACACAATTTGCATTCAATTCTTAACTTGATCATTTTCATTTATAATGCTTGCTTGGCCAATGAAATTTGATTGTCTTGCAATAGGTCTACAATTCATTTTAGTTTCAGTAAATTAATTAGGAAAATATGGGAATATTATATACTTGGGATTTATGGACATATTTTTCATGTTTGAAAAGCATTATTTATATCTTTTGCTATTGGTATAGCTAGACTGGAGGTTTAAATATTAATTAATTTCCTTTCAAGTATTTATCCACTTACATCATTGAAAAGTCCCACCAAAAACAATTGGTATCAAACCATTAAAGTGACGCATTAAGGAAGGGGAACAACATCAAAAAGTGCCTCGAGAAACACAATATGCTAAGGCTAGTGGTATGTAGAAATCCCAAAGCTCGTAGTGCGTCAATGGTGAATAGGTGTAAACAGGAATGCTTGTCTATGCTTTGATGTGTTGCATACCTTCTAGATGTTAATTTAGTGTGTGGATAGTGAGAATGGCAAGGGTGTTACATGTTAACGTGTGAGAATATAGACTTGGAACAAATTTGTCCCTTGATTGATGCATTAGAATAGTAGTTTGTTGTTGCTACATAAAGCAATACTGTTTTAGATCTTGTTCGTTGTGGAGGCTTACAATGCATTAACTGTGGCTTGATTGCTTTGATTTGGATTTAATGGCTAGATGTTTGCAAAAATTTATCGCGTTGTTCTGTTTGGCTTATTTGCTTAAAGGAAAATGAATGATATACCTACTTGAAAGAAAAGAGAAAGATATAAATGATAATTTTGAAACAAAAAAATATGTTCTCAAGTGTTGTCTATAGAAATAAAAGCAAAAAAATTTAGTTTATAGAATTTGATTCATTAGCAAGGGTTGTGTATCAAGTGCAATGAGAAAATTTCCAGTGACAAAGCTCTCATATAGTTTGGATTTAATTCTTAAACATTTGGAAAAATTTATTATGTGCTCTTGTGTTTCATGTTTATGAATAGCATGTTGTATGCCATGGATTGTGCTCATTTGTCTAAATTGTATCTATAACAGGAAGCATTGGTTGCAATTGAAGTGGGGGGAAAAGATCTATATCGGTGGAAATAGACTTGGTTCTTCAACAAGTTGTAAGGTCGTATTCTTGTATCATTCTTCTGCATTGTTTGTAATCAAATTTAATCCTTTCAATGTGTCTAAGAATTTTGTATTGGAAGAGTTGTGAACAATAAAGGAGTATGCAGGTTCAAGAATGTGAGTTTCCAAATAGATAGATGGGCATAGTGAATGACATGCCATGTAATTGATAAACATGAAACTATTTTTTCCCCCAAAAGCATGTTGCTTTTGCAATTAGAAGTATGCATATTTGTAAGATTTCATGGAATATGCAATTCATTGGTTAAATATTTGCCAAAATTTATAATATCTTCCTACTCTTCTAATTTTCTTAAATGAAAAATCAATAATAGACCTACTGCATTAATCATGTATTCACTGTTGTAGTACCAACCAGCTTGCTGCCAAAGCTTGTGCAATTTGCATGCAGAGATTAAATATTTGGAAAAATATATAATGTGCTATTTTCCTAATTTACTTAAACGAAAATGAATAGTAGAATTGCTCCAAAAATATGTCCATCAATCTGAAGTATATAATGTTCTCGTGTTTTTCTAATTTTCTTAAGCTAAAATGAATAGTAGACCTACTACAAGAAAACCAAATTAGATTGGCCAAGTAAGTATTAGAAATGCAAATGAGAAAATTAAGAACTCAAGTGTTGTCTATAGAGATAAAGCCAGAAATGTCTAGATTATAAAATTTGATTTGTTTGCAAGCGTTATGTATCAATTGCATCGAGCGCATTTTGAGTGACAAAGCTCACACAGATTGGATTTAATTCTTAAATATTTGGAAAAATTTATTGTGTGCTTATGTGTTTCATTTTATGGATAGCATATTGTATGTCATGGATTATGCTCATTTGTCTAAATTGTAGCTATAACAAGGACCATTGGTTGCAATCGAAGTGGGGGACAAAGATCTATATCGCTGCAAATAGACTTGGTTCTTGAACAACAAGTTGTAAGGTCAAACTCTTGTATCATTCTCCCGCTTTCTTTGCAATGAAATTTAATTCTTCTAATGCATCTAAGTATTATTTATTAGAAGAGTTGTGAACAATAAAGGAGAACGCTAGTTCAAGAATTTGACTTTCCAAATAGACAGATGGGCATAGTGAATGGCATGCCATGTATTTCATAAACATGAAACTATTTTTTGCAGATAAGCATGTTGCTTTTGCAAACAGAAATATGCATAATTGCAATCATGGGATATGCAGTTCATTGGTTAAAAATTTATGAAAATCTACAATGTCTTCCTACTATCCTAATTTTCTTAAACGAAAATCAATAATAGACCTAGTGCACTAATGATGCATTCACTGCTATAGTGCCAACCAGTCCACTAGCAAAGCTTGTGCAATTTGCATTACTGATTACACATTTTCCAAAATATATAATGTCCTATTTTCTTAATTTACTTAAACAAAAATTAATAGTAGACCTGCTCCAACCAATAGCAAAGGAGATAAATCATGGTTTTCAAACATGAAAAATATGTCCATGAATCCCAAGTATATAATGTTTTCGTATTTTGCTCATTTTTTGAAACTAGAATTATTAGTAGACCTACTGCAAAACAATCAAATTTGATTGGCCAAGTGAGTATTACAAATGCAAATGAGAAAATTAAAATGCATTGAGCACATTTTTAGTGACAAAGTTCACACAGTTTGGATTTGATTCTTGAATATTTGGCAAAATTTACTGTGTGCTCTTATGTTTCATGTTTATGAATAGCATGTTCTATGTCATGGACTATGCTCATTTATCTGAATTTTACTTGTAACAGGAACCATTGGTTGCAATTGAAGTGTAGGACAAAGATCTATATCATTGTAAATAGACTTGGTTCTTCAACAACAAGTTGTAAGGTCAGATTGTTGTATCATTCTCTTACTTTGTTTGCAATGAAATTTAATTCTTCCAATGTGTCTAAGAATTATGTATTGGAAGACTTGTGAACAATAAAGGAGAACGTTGGTTCAAGAATCTAGCTTCCCAAAGAGACAAATGGGCATAGTGTATGACATGCCATGTTATTCATAAACATGAAACTATTTTTCGCTCTATAGCAAGTTGCTTTTGTAATCAGAGATATGCATAATTGCAATCGTGGGATATGCAATTCATTTGTTAAAGATTTCCCAGAATTTATAGTGTCTTCCTACTCTCCTATTTTTCTTAAATGAATATCAATAATAGACCTAGTGCATTAATCATGCTTTCATTATTGTAGTGCCAACCAACCTGCTGTCAAACCTTGTGCAATTTGCATCTAGTGATTAAATATTTTCCAAAATATATAGTGTCCTATTCTAGTAAATTACTTAAACAAAAGTGAATAGTAGACCTACTGCAAGACAATCAAATTTGATTGGACAAGTAAGTATTACAATTGCAAATGAGAAAATTGAGAATTGAATGCACATTGTGTCAGCTTTACTGTTGTCATGGACTTGATGTGCCTGGCATTTTTCTCAGAGGCAAGTTACTATTGCAATCAGGGCAGGTCGCTATTGCAATTATAAAATGTACATTGGATATGGTACACTTGTCGAGCAATCTATAGCTTTTGCATTAAATGCCTTGATGGTTGGCAAGGCGTTGTCCAAAGTATACAGTTTTCCCCTTTGTAATTCTCATTTGTTTACTATGTCTGGATTCCAAAGGAAACAATTTCATATGTAACCTACTTCTCGTTTTCACCTGTTTCATGTTTATGAGTTGGATAGCATATGTCGATTGCTTTATCCATTTACTACAACTTGTGTATTAACTTCAGTTTACTCTGGTTCCTTTAAGTTAGCTTTAGTGTTTAGGAAACATGTGTGTACATTATTTTCAAAGTTAACTCAACATCTTGAAGTAATTGGTGGTTTTGCACCTACTTTTTCATGTCTACAATTATGAGTATTTGATACAATTCACTTCTTCAAGTTCTTTATAAATAATGTAATCGCAACCATTTGAATTTATTTGAACTAATTCTCAAAGTTATTATACATTGAATCTTTGATTCTCTAAAAACTAAAAAAGCGATGTAAACTGTAAAACTATGCAGAAGCATTGGAAAGCCACTGTTGTGCTATTCTACAATAATTTGTTGTTGTTAAATGCACAAAATGTTCACTACATCATCTATGTTTTGTTACTAGAAATTTTTTAAAATACTATTTTTTTAGAGAATTCTTCTCATTTGCTTTTGGCAATATGACATCCAATTTTCCCATTTTTTGATTCTTAACTGATTGATGAACTTTTCATGTTTGTACTAGACCAATGTTTAAAAATTGAAAAATACCATGAATGAAAATATGACAATGGACGGTGTAAACATGATAGCTTGTAGAAATTCAAGGCCCGTTCTATGGTTTGATGCCAATAAGCATTTCATGTCCCTGGATTTTTTCTAACAAGCAACTTACTTTTGCAGTCAGACCAGGTTGCTATTGTAATTGTTTGATGTGTTAGTTTAAGATGTTGAGTTAACTTTGCAGACAATATATGCACATGTTAATTGAATGGGCAAATGTCCTAAATACTAGACCTAACTTAGAAATGCTATGAAAGTAGGGCATTGTTGCAATATTTTCATTTGCAATTGAACAATAGTAAACAAAGAGGAATTATGATAGGAATAATTGAATACTACATAAATTATAGAGTTTCACTCACACTAATATCAAATGCACATCCAATAATTTGCTAAAATTTGAAACAAAACAGACCAGCATAATAAAATTTTGTAAACATTGAGACATTAAATTCAAATTTTGTGAGCTTTGTTGATAAGCTACTGGCCACTCAATAAATGAATACATAGTTAATGCATTAAATTATTTCACGGTAAACAAGACCTTGCTCAAAGCATTGAGTTTTCCCTGTGCTAATTCTCATTTGTTCATTGTCCGTCAATTGTAAATGAAACCATTGCAATACTAACTAGATCCTTGGCTTTGACTGTTCCCTATTAATATGCTACATAGCATATGTCATCTATTGTGGCCGTTTGTGTGATTAGTCCTTTTGGAAATAATCAATACTTCTAGTTGTAGTGGCATAGAGGTACTTGTATCAAGGCAAGGGCAAGAAGCATCTACTATAATTAAAAGGTCCCATTAGAAAACTGCGAACAATTTTCCTCGGTTCTTAGAAAGAAGGCAACAAAACTAACGAAAAAGGCTTCACTGGTTAATAAGAACTTTATTCGAAGGGCTGACAACCTATTTAATAATAGACTACCAAGTTTACTCAGCTATAACAATTGATTTAGAAAATGTCTTCCCCAAGATTTGCAGATTATACTGTAATGAATGAACCGATCGACAAATTTGTATCAAGCCAACATTATTACATGTTTACACATAGCAGGTATACCATTATTTTCTAGGTGTACAGGGCATGGCAACATACACAAGCCTTTCTATTTACACCTGTTTAGCATTGTAACCTTGGTTTGATAGAGTATTGCCTTATCGATTATTGCGATTGATTCCATCCGCTAACATGAGCATATCATGTTTATCAAGGAAATTTTTGGATGTTCTTGTGGTTTAATATGTTGAGTTAACTTTGTAGACAATATATGCACATGTTTATTCAATGGGCATATGCCCTAAAAACTAAACCTAACTTAGAAATCCTACAAAGGTAGGTTATTGTTACAATCTTCCTATTTGCAATTGAAACATAGTAAATAAAGAAAAATTATCACACAAATGATTGAATGCTAGATAGGTTATAGCAATCGACTAACGCCCATATGAAATGCACATTCAATGATCTACTCAAATTTGCAACAAAATAGACCAATGCCATATGTTTTTTGCAAACATTGAGGCATTAAATGCAAATTTTGTGAGCTTTGCTAATAGAATAGTGGCCACTCAAGAAAATTATGCCAGCTTTGGAAGTAGAGTCATAGGTTTTGAAGTATTCAATGCATGTTTAATGCATTAAATGGTCTAACAGTTGGATCAGAAACAATAGTCTATTAAATACAAATTGTGCAAGATAAACTTTTGCAAACATCCAAACATTAAATAAAAATTTGGTGAGCTTTGTCGATAGGCTGGTGGCTATGCAAGCAATGAATACATAGGTAATGCATTAAATGCCTCCATAGTTAGCAAGAGCTTTCTCAAAGCTTTCAATTTTTTCTGTCTTAATTCTCATTTGTTGCAATTCTTCTATTGGTTGGAGTGGGCCTATTATTCATTTTTGTTAAAGTAAATTAGGAAAATAAAAGGACATTATATATTTTGTAAATATTTAATCATTGGATGCAATTTATGTCATGTTTGACAGTGGGGTGGTAGATACTCAAGCAATCAATGCATGTTTAATACATTAAATGGTATGACAGGCAAATTGGAAACAATGGTGTATTAAATGCAAATAACATAGGAAATGCATTAAACATTTTTAGCAAAGAAACGACATCGACAAGCATGTAAAGAAACATGATATACTTTTATTAGTGATAGGAACCAATCCCAATATCTTCTAGTCTGTTGTTTCTAGATAAAGCAATACTCTTTTAGATCTTTGAGCAAGGTCTTTTTCCTTGTAGATGCATACAATGCATTGACTCTGAATTCATTGCTTGGATAGGCACTAGCCTACCAGCAAAGTATTTTAAGAAATACAATTTCATTGGACAAGCAACTGTTTCAAAATTGAATTCAATGATTGCAATAGTAACTTGCTACAACTGTACTCATTTTACAAAGTCATCTAAGTGGCAGCGCTTGTCCTGATATCAATACTTCTGTCTTGTTGTGACTAGAAGTATTCTTCGTTGTTATAAGGCCTAATTTTACAAATAGGTATAGTAAATGAAAAATGACATGAAATAGTTGAAGCCAATGAGTAGGTCACTATTGCAATGGTTTCATTTGCAATTGAGAGGTAATAAACAATTTATCTCCTTTTTATTGGTTGGAGTAGGCCTTTTATTCCTTTTTGTTAAAGTTCATTACAAAAACAGGAGGACATTATATATTTTACAAATATTTAATCACTCTTGTTTGTTACAGTAGTCACCTACTCCTTCACTTCAACTGTTCCATGTTTATGTGTTCCATAGCATATGTCATTTACTGTGCTCATTTGTGACATTCTCTCTTGTAACAAGAAGCAATATTTATAGCCATCGAATATCACAAACATACAGGTGAGACACTTGCTCATAGTACACTGTTCATATGGCTTCTCCTGTGTTCGAGCATTGAACAGACTAACGAACATCGAAAGGGGGTGCGCAAAGCTAAAAAACACATAAGCTTTTCAACAAACAATAAACAAAGGAGAATAAGCATAGATAAAACATTTGTCTAGGATTTCATGAATTGACTATGCATTCATTGCTTGTGTACCTTCCACCCTCCAACACTCACAAAATTTGCATTTAATGCATTAAACATGCATTAATTGCTTGATGATAAATTTTGAAAAAAAAATAGGCCATCATGATAGATTTTTGCAAACATTTAGACATTAAATACAAACTTAGCGAGCTTTGCTTGTAGACTAATGGCCACTCAAGCAATGAACACATAGTTGATGCATTCAATGCCTCCACAGTTGCAAGGACCTTGGTCAAACCATTCAGTTTTCCCTGTGGTAGTTAACGATACTTCTAGTTATCAACTATTAGAAACACACTGACGAGCCACCCACCAGTAGAGAATTGTACCTACCGCTCTTACCACATTCAAGCACTGCACATAATAAAAAACATCGAAGAGGGGAACTGAGAGCTAAAAACACAAAATATTTTGAGCAAGCAATAAACAAACAAGAATAAGCACAAATAAAACCCAACACTTGCCTCAGATTTCATGCATTCACTATACATTCGCAACTTTTGTACCCACCAACCCTCTAAGACATCTAGCATAATTTGCTTTGCAAGCTTTGTTGATACACTAGTACCCACTCAAGCAACAAACACATAGTTAATGCATTCAATGCCCCCACAGTCCACAAGACCTTGCTCAAACCATTCAGCTTTCCTTGTAGCACCGAGCAATACTTCTAGCTATCAAGTATCACAACAAATAACACAGTCCATGACATATAGTACAGTTTTCATAAACATGAACCACAAAAATAATGATAAAATTTGCAAAAAACTAGACCAACATCATAAATTTATGCAAACATTCAGACATTAAATAAAAAATTTGTGAGCTTTGTTGATAGGCTATTGGCCACTCAAGCAATAAACACATAGTTAATGCATTCAATGCCTCCATGGTTGACAAGACCTTGCTCAAATCATATGTCATCTATTATGCCCACTTGCCCCGCGAGCCCTTGTAATAACAAGCAATACTTCTAGTTATCAAGTATCATAAACACACAGCCAATCCAGTCACCAACAATGCACTTTTACAGAATAATGAACATGGAAAAGCACAACCAAGAGCTAAAAACACACAAGCTTCTCAACAAACAATAAACAAATGAAAATAAGCACAAATAAAACCCAGCGCTCGCTTGAGATTTCATCAATTAACTATGCATTCACTACTTGTGTACCCACCAGCTCTTCAACACATCTCGCACAATTTGCTTTGTGAGCTTTACTGATAGACTGATATCCACTTAAGCAATAAACACATATTTAATGCTTTCAATGCACCCACAGTCGACAAGACCTTGCTCAAACCATTCAGTAATAGATGGCATATGCTATGTAACCAAGTTACATGGAACAGTTGAAGCGAAGGAGTAGGTTACTATTATAATGATTTCATTTGCAATTCAGAGATAATAAACAATTTATCTTTTTTTCTATTGGTTGGAGCAGGTCTATTATTCATTTTTGTTAAAGTAAATTAGGAAAATAGGAGAACATTATATATTTTGCAAATATTTAATCACTCAATGCAAATTGTGTCAGCTTTGGTGACAGGGTGGTAGATACTGAAGCTGTCAATACATGTTAAATGCATTAAATGGTATGACTAGCCAATCATAAATAATAGTTTGTTTGATGCAAATTGTGCAAGATTTGTAGGTGGGCTTGTGGGTACGTAAGTTATGAATGCATAGCAAATGCATGGAATTCCAGGGAAGCGGTCGGTTTTATTTGTGCTAGTTTTCATTTGTTTATTGTTTGTTGAGAAACTTGTGTGTTTCTAGCTCTAGATTCCCCTATTCCATGTTTGCTAAGTCTGTGAGGCCCTTCAATGGTGGAGGAGCTATAGAGTTTTGTTTGAGCGATTTTCCCAGTAGCTTAGTTTTTTATGGCTAAATCAGTAAGCATTAACATTAGATGCTTTGGGAAATGTGTTGTCAACTGTGGAGGCATTCAATGCATTAACTATGTATTCATTGCTCCAATAGCTACAAGCCTATCAACAAAGCTTCCAAAATTTATATTTAATGCCTGAATGTTTGGGAAAAAATATTGTGTTGGTCTTTTTTTTTGCAAATTTTATCACGTGTTTCTATGTTTGATGTTTATAAATAACATATTATCTTGCACAATTTTCATTTAATAGATTGTTGTTTTTAGTCCACCAGTCATATCATTTAATGCATTAAACATGCATTGACTTCTTCAATAATACTGGCCTCCTATTCTCCTAATTTACTTTAACAAAAATGAATAAAAAGCATACTCCAACCAATAGAAAAAGAGATCAATTGTTTATTATCTCTTAATTGCAAATGAAACCATTGCAATAGTAACCTACTCCTTGGATTCAACTGTTCCATGTATCTTGGTTGCATAGCATATGTCATCTACTATACTCATTTGTATAGTTAGGTATTACAACAACAAAGAATACTTCTAATAGCAACACGACAAAAGTTCTCATACATATGCAATTGTTTCATTTTAGTGTCGGGCATAGTAGACAAATTAGAATTACGAACGGGAAAACTCAATACCTTGGTTGGAGCAGGTCCACTATTCATTTATGTTCAAGCAAATTAGGTAAATAGGACATTATATATTTTGGAAAATATTTAATCACTGGATGCAAATTGCACAAGCTTTCCAGTGTGTTGATTGGCATTATAGTAGTGAATGCACTGATTTCATGAATTAACTATGCATTGAGTGCTTATGCACCTACCAGCTCTTCAACACATCTCCCAAAGTTTGCATTTAATGTATTAAACATGCATTCACTATTACAATATCCAATAGCTCGTTGGCAAAGCTTGTACAATTTGCATTGACTGCCAAAATATATAATGTCTCTCTATTTTCCTAATTTACAAAACTTGATCAAGTATCAACTGAATCTTTGGACAGTTTGCATTTAATGCTTAAATATTTGTCAAACTTTATCATTTGCTTCAATTGTTCTACCTTTATTTTATCTATTCTCTTTTTCAAACCATAGTAATGGATTTTGATCAACCAACTAAGTTTATGGAATGCAAACCAAGTGATTGCAATAGTATTGGTCGAGTGCTTACTGCATTCATTGAGCATTTATTTCTTTATGTTTATTAATTACTTATAGCATGCCATCAACTATGCTCATTTTTCTAATATGCCCCTGTAATAGGAACCATTGCTTACAATTCAAGTGGGAGACAAAAATCTACATTGTTGCAAATACGGGCGATTGTTGAACAAGAAAATACAAGGTCAAATTCTTAGATCAATGTTCCTTTTTTGTTTGTAATGAAAAAAATGAATGTTTATATAAAAGATCAACTTTATATTAATGTTTATACAAAAGATCAACTTTATTGCCCTGCATTTATGTACATAGTGCGTAAGATTTAGCATATATACATATTAAGGCCAATTATCATTTTCAACAATCTAATACTGTATGCATTTTGAATAGAAACAAGATATCAAAATATAGAAACGATAGATGTTGATAGGTATGAATATGTAAACTGCTCACAAGTCTGCAATATAGATAATGTACTAAAAAACAACGGGCTATGTAGAGTAGGCACATTTAAGTACAACGTTGGAGACTACTTGTTTGACTCGTTATAAGTATTGTTAAACAATCAGTATACATTAGTTGAGCTATGGAAAGTAATAGTATATTACTTCTTAAGTTTCTTTGCAAAATGAGATAAAGATGCAATCAGATCATACGACCTTGCACTAGACCTTGAAATTCTATATAGACTGCACAAAGTGCATGACCAGGACACATATCTACGTAGGATGTGCCTTTCCGCAAAACCAGATGCCAACAACAATGAAATCGGCTTATGGGGAGACATATTTTGTATTCAATGGCTATCCAAATGGCTAAATATACAAATATGTGTTTGGTCAACAACATCAGGGAAAAAGTACTTGCACTTACACAATACCAAACTACCAATGTCAACAAAAAGCAAAAGCTAGACAATAACAAAAGCAATTCCATTCATATAATCAAACAAAAGTATCTCAATCATAACTCTTTTGTAAGACTACAACACCTTAAAATATTTATTATAAATAACAATAAACAAAATCAACCTATACCTATGAGATCAAATAAGGGAAAAAAATGTCAACAGTAGAGCTTTACGAAAGAATAATTCAAGATACACCAAAATACACATGCACAATCTGCCAAATGTAGTGTTTTAGCAAAGATACTAGAATATTCAAAGACAAGCAAAAGGAAATATATTATGAACTAGTACAGTAAAGATCCATAGCATTGACAGATTGCATATGTCATATATTCTACTCCACACTAAAATAATCCATGATACGAAAGTATGTTGTACCACACAAAATCCGAACTAATAAACCATTATCATATGTCTGACTTTTGTCCCAACTAGAAGAACGACTTGTGTCACTTAGAATTGCATTTTCACAAATCTGGGAACTAGGGTATAAAAGATCTCCAATAGGTCTAACAGGTTTCATCATTAATGTCCCTGTTGACATTAGCATTATACAAAAAGCATTACCACAACTGACTAACACACAAACAATTGTTGTTTCACTTAAAAGACGATTGGAATACAAAAATGCATTTCAAAAAGGCATGGTATGGCCCAATCTCATCATGGAGCCTTTGGCTCAATTGTCAAAAACAACACTATACAAAATGCAAAATGTCCAGATAAACAAAGATTGGAAACATTTTTTGCATACCAATGATTAACTTGAAGAGAATACTAGAGTTGTGATGATTGAAACTAAGTCAGATAGTGACATAGAACATGAGAACCCATCTGAAACCTTGGTCCATGGATTCATTGGATCTAGAAGTATACATAGCATGCAAGACAAAAATCATTGAAATTGCACCTACAGAAGAAAACTATCCAATTGAAATCTTTAAAGACAAATACGTTGAGGAGATGAATTTTCCAATATTATTATTTGGCAAGCCACGTGATGATGACATTGTAAAAAACTGTACATACCACAAAATTGCACAATGGGAAGTTTTACAATCAAACAAACAAATTGCATATCACACAACAAACATATTTTTCAAAACTATCAAGATATTGATACTACAAGTCTTGTCTACAATGTCCATAAGAATATGAAAGGGCTAACTAAAAGGATGCAAGCTAATTGCCAAGGATGTGAAACACAAACCAAACCTTGAGAGAATTCTAAAATCAGATATTGGGTATGTTGACTTCAAAAGAATAAGAATATCCCCAGATTATACATAGCAACTTAAGAAAAATGTTTTTGTAATGATACGATAGTTAAGACCACCGACATTCTTCCTCACTTTTACTAGCGTTGAACAAAATTGGGATCCTTTAATAAGCATGCTATAAGAATTACACAATCAACATCAATCAGGTAAAAAAAAACATGAGTCAATTGCTTAAACAAACATTAACAAATTTGAACTGATAAAAAAGGATCATATTACTAGTGTACGGTACTATAGACATAGAATAAATGTAATGAAAAAATTGATTCTTACAGATGAATCTATCTTTGGAAATGTTATTGACTACTTTTTTGTGACTGAGTTCCAAAATTGAGGAAACGAGCATGATCATATGCTAATATGGGTGAAAAATGCACCAATCTACACAGAAAATAACAACACAGACATCATAGCTTTTGTCGACAAGTACATTACTTGTAGCACTGATCATTTGCAACTTGACTTGTCTAGTTTACAAAGGCATCACCACACAAAGAGATGTAGGAGATCAAGGAAAACACTTTGCAGATATAATTTCCCTTTTCCACCGATGCGAAAGACACAAATACTCTCACCAATACTCGAAAAGACTGAAATAATAACTTCAAATGTTGTGAACGTTTACTCGATGCTGAAAAAAGCAAACTATGACAAAGCATACACTTTAGACATGTTTATAAATAACATAAACATAACTGAAACTGATTATATAACAGCTTTGAGCTCTACACTAAACATGCCAACACTTTTCTTACAAAGAAAACCATCAGAAATATGGAACAATAGTTTTGCAAGGAAAATGTTGCACCTTTGGAAGGCCAATATAGATGCATAGTTCGTGCTTAATGCATATGCCGCAACAATGTACTGCAGCTCTTGCATTACAAAGGTAGACAAGTCAATTACATATGCATTCAAAAGAATACATAAGGACCACCAACAAGCCAATATTGATGCAATAAAAATGATAGGTAAACTTGGAAATGTGTTGTTGAACTTGCAACAAATAGCATAGCAAGCTACTCATATTGTTTTATCACTTCCACTAAACTTTAGTTCAATAAAATGCATTTTCATTGACATGCGGTCCTATAGTGACCGTACATTCATTCTAAAATTCGTCAAACAATTAAAAAATGAACTAGATGAATCAGAGAACATACTCTCGAAATCCATAGTGGACTATTATTTAATACGTCCTCAAACATTGATAAACATATGTCTTGCAGAATTTATTTCAAGTTACAATAAACACGGAACTACAATTGACCCAAGAACTAAAATAGATACATAATGGGTTTAATGGCAATAGCATACTTTGATATGGAGAATCATTGTAGAGAGAAACTAATGCTTTATGTACCATTTACAATGAACAAGAGTACGTTAAAAAAAAAAATTGACTCATGGGAACATGCATTCATGCACCATAAAAAAACCATTATCAAAAATCATGCAAAGTTCACTCACAACACAAGTTTTGTATGGGCTGACATAGAAAAAGAACTCAAAGATGTTGAGTCCCTTGATGATGGCAATGACGATAAGTCATTGACAACAAGAAAATCTAGGCAAACAAAACATTATGACATTCAAACAAATCTTCCAAACATAGGGCACATAAAACCAAATACAATGCCACACAATGCATTTGAAATTAATAGGCACCCACAGATAATTGACAAAAACGAATACTAAAAACTAAGGCAAATTTTGAACAACGAATACTATAAACTAAGGCAAATGTTGAACAATGAACAACAAGCAATTGTTAAAGATGTTATAATGAAAAAGATGAATAAAATTGACAAGCCTTTGCATTTGTTCTTGACTGGTGGAGCTGGAACTGGAAAGATTTTCACTACAAAGGTCATTTACCAAGCTCTAATTCACATTTATAGTAAGTCTATTGACAACAATCCAAACAAACCAAAGGGCTTATTAACTGCATATATAGGTAAAGCAGCTTACAACCTAGGTGGAGTCACATTACATTGAATATTTCACATACCATTTAATACATCAGAATTTTTTCCCTTGGCTTCTGAAACACTGGACACTATGTCCAAGCACTGTGATCAATTGTATGCGATCCTTATAGATGAAATCTCACTAGTAGGCTCAACATTTCTACGCTACATTGATAGACGACTACGAGACATAATGTAAATGCCTACAATGTACTTTGGAAACCTTGATACAATCTTTTGTGGTGATCTCTACCAAGTACAACCTGTCCTTGACTCCATTGTAGTTGAGAATAAACCCACTGTAATTGAATTGATGCCTTACAATTTTTGGAAAGACAATGTAAAATGCTACTCATTGGTCACAACTATGAGACAAAAGGATGAAAAAATTATTGCAATCCTTAATAGAATATGTATAGGCTTACAAACAAATGATGACATAGACTATCTTAACCAAAATTGTTTTCATCATGTACTTCCATACTTGTTCTATAGGAAAGATGATGTGGGCACGCACAACCATAGAATGCTATTGGCCATTTCTAGTCAAATGATAGTGCTAAATGCAATAGATGAGCATGAGGAAAACTATAATGCAATACGGCTTTACAGCCATACAACCACTCTTCCACCTCAAATATACTTGAAACGGGATATCCTTGTTGAAATCTATGCAAGCAACTATAATACACAAGATGGCCTAGTCAACAGTTTCGACGAAATATTTAAAGCATATACAACACATAATGACATTGATGTTGTTTGGCTCAAATTTACCAATCCAACAATTGGACAACAACAACACACAAAACTAGCACAATACTACACTGATCTCATTGACAAAGAATGGGTTCCTATATTGCACATTGCTAGAGCCATACAAAAAAATTCAACGAACAAGAAAATTACAATTAGAAAACAATTCCCAATACAACTAGCATGTGCACAAACCATCCATCAATCACAAGGGCTAACAATGCAATCTTTGGCTTTTGACCCAAGAGGCATAAGACAACATGGATTAACTTATACAACACTATCACTAACAAAGACAATAGACTCATTATTCCTCCTAAAACCTTTAACTTAAAAAAACTTTAAAGTTAAGGACAAGATACGTCTAGAAATACATCACCTCCAGTCAATTGCATAGTGGCAACTTGATATTCAAACTACATGTCCACACGATACAGTGCAAATGCTTCAATGCATGTTAAACACTCGTACATTAAATCCACATGCACACGACATCACCAATGACTATGACACAATGAAATCTGACATTTTGTGTTTACAAGAAGTGCGCATGCATATCTTACAACCTAATATATTATCACAATATTTTAATACCTTTGGTATGAATATGATACAATGCATAACAAATTTTACCAAAAACATTTGTTTGTATCAATAGCAAAAGAACACAACTCTACAAATATTGAAGCCATCATAGTCACAATACTATTGCACAACGATGAACTTAATATTTGTAATATTTATGCAAGGCCTAAAATTCCCATACAAGAATAATCGCAATTCTACGAGCTATAATTGCATACGCAGATACAAAAAACATATTGTACATTGTAGGCGACTTTAATATCGACATGTGTTCAGAAAACAAAAGCAAAAGAACACTCCAAAATTTCATGTAAACTAACAAAATTCATTTTTTTGTTAAATAAGTTATATAGTCTACACAAGCCACTCATTGACCATATTTGGTCAAATTAAATCACAAGTGTATGCAATATTTATAGATTAGAGGCATATTGGACTGAGCACTTTCCTATTTTCCTAAAATTCCACCTTGCCCATTGAATTAGTTCAACATTAAAACTTACATAAGCATATATCAGTAATACATTCTCCAATACTATATCACCACCTTGTAGGAAAATGATGGATCAAACAAAAAAAACACAAGAGCAAGCACAATACATGGAAAAAGACACAAGCAAATGGTAAACAACTTATCCTATTTACCTATCACATGCATTCTCGCATTGTCCAAATATAAGATTTACATTTCTCTTGGCGTTTGCAGAACAAAAGTCAAAAATACCATATCAATTGAAGAGTTAAATTCAAAAAAAATTGGTGACAAATTCCAAGGTGACGTCTTTGTTGTCTATAGAGCAACATTGGACAAATTTAATAGAACACGTGAAGCACTATGTGTAGATCTCATAGATCTTAAAGCAGAAATGACAATTACACTGAATATTAGTGGATACCTTGTGCAAGAACATGAGCACAAAATAGTTCCAGGATTGGGAGTTTCAATATCAGGCTTCCAAATTGCACCTAGAACAGGTTATGACAGAGGAGACTGTGATTGCATACTGATATTGATAGACATAAGCACAGTTGAAAGCATGCCTCACTTTTCTACAAACTACTACTTCATTCCAGATACAACTATCAGCCAACTACGAGCAACCACAAATTAGTATCCAATAGGAACAATAGGTGCTTTAGTTGTTGGCACTAAGAAATTAGGCAACCAATATGCAATTGATACCAAAGATGGCATAGCAGAATCAGACAGAGAACAGGTACAAATGTCTCGCCAGCATATGCCACTGATTCGTTTCAACCTTTTTTTATAGCATTGTGATCTTTACTAAAATTTCTTTGTAACAAAGACTAACTTTCTCATTGCCATGCAGCTACAACTACTTCCATATCATGAACAACAATACTTACAAATAGAGGAACTGCTACACAAGAACAAAACCCCAACTTTTCTTTTCAAGAATATCCTAAAAAGCATAGATCAAAAGAACATGTTCCATATGGGTCGATCAACATTTATTTACAAATTGAATAACAAGAGAACAATGGGCAAGCTAGCTGGTTTGTTGCAATCAACATTTAAGGTGACATTTTAAAAATATTTTTGCACTTTCATTTAAATTTTTTGAAACTGCCCCTTCTAACAATCTATGTTCACATGTTTCAGGTTTCAGGTACATTAAAAGCAACAAACACACTTTCAAATCCATTTGAAGCTTTTTTCCCAAGTTGCAAATATAAATTCAACACTTACGACATACTGCAATGGGAAACTGCTCATTGTAGCCAATGTGACAAGGAAGCGAGTTACATTTACTCGCTTCATCCTAAAGTTATCATCACAACAACTGACAAAAAAACAGTCAATTGTTCAATCCCAAGCAATGTCCTGTGACAACTCTTGCCTGCCCTTCAAGACATGAAATATGAAGACTACATCAAGGACAAATCAACAGTTATATTTGCACTACGAGACTTTGTCACCAAAGGCCATTTCAGCCTCAATCAAAACAATGTCATCACAGAGGCTATTTGCCTAACTGAATAAACAATGTATGCTACATCAAGGTAAAAAAAAATATTGATACACATAATTTTCTCGCTCGTCAATTTCCAAAAAATGTTTAGAATAATATAAAAAAATTGCTTTCATACTAACCATAATAATGACATTGCAAGTGACGAAGAAACAAAAGCAAGTGAAAGCTACCTGCCATTGCATCAACCTGCACTTCTCTTTTTTGTTATGATTTTGTTCTTGGCTCTTTCGCCTATATCACTATATCTCATGTTCTCTGACTTAAAACTTCTTGCTACTTTTATTTTATAGTCGACATCTTTTTCCTTTGTATGCTAGATAATACTTTATTTTCTTATGTTCCCCTTTAAATGGATTAAACTTCGGTGTTACAACTTTTTACTATGCAATATATTAGCAATATAAAACATATATGTTTTAAAAGGCCAAGTTGCTACTGCAATTATTAGATTTCAGTTTGGCATACTTGGTTGGGCAATCAAATTATTTGACATATTTTATAATATGTTTCTATTTCACTTTTTTGCTTACACAAAGAAGAGTATCAGACCTACTCCACGCAATAGAAAAAGAGATGAATGATATATTTCAAACATGAAAGATTCGGTTGATACTTGATTGAGTTCTCTTTGAGTTGCTTTCCCAATTACTTAGTTTCTCTGGATAAATCAATAAGCAATGACACCCACTTTATAAAAAAACATAGCGAATGCAGTAGGCATGTTTACTATTGCATTTGCTGAATTTGCTTTTGAAATAGTTGCTTCATCAATGAAATTGAACTGTTTCAAATATCTTTGTCTTTTTCCTACAATTGGGACTTAAGGACATATTTTTTGTGTTTGAAAATTATAATTTATCTCTTTTTCTATTGGTTGGAGTAGGTCTATTATTCATTTTCGTTTAAGTAAATAAGAAAAATAGGGAGACATTATATATTGTGACAAATATTAATCAGTGCATGCAATATGTGTGAGGCAACAAGACCCAAAATTTTGTTGACAAACATGGTATGTTGTTAATCAAAGGGACCATTCCTAAATGGGAATGCTTGTCTATGCTTTCACATCCTGCACACATCATACTGATGAACCAGATGCATCGATGATGAGAATGGTACGAATATTACGTGTAAACGTGTGACAATATTCAGTTGAATCTACAAATCCTGTGAATAACATTTTGCAAATCAATTCTTATAACTTACCAAGACTTTGTTATCTGTTATCAAATACATTGTTAGCTCTTACAATAAAGTTTTTATTAATTACTATGCATTTTTCATTGGTTTTGTTTCTCTTTCTTACAAACAAAGGAGAAATGTCCCCATCCTACTATGCTCCTACAACAGTAAACATGTTGACCAATTTCACACATGCAACAATGCTTTTTTGGACAAAGGTTATAATGCTGGATATGTGTAATTATTTCCTTTGGAATTTATACATAGTAAGCAAATGAGAATTACGAAATGGGAAACTGAATACTTTGAACAAGATCGTGTTGACTGTGAATTCATTTAATGTAATAGCTATAGATTGATCACCAGGTGTCCCATATCCAATGCACATCACACAATTCCAATAGTGACCTACCTCGATTGCAACAGTGCCTAGTCCCTCAGTAAAATGATCTTTCTATTCTCTAGATTTGCTTCAAACAATTTCAATGTCAAAAGTGAACTCAATGATTACAATAGTAACTTGTTGCAACTATATTCATTCTACAAAGTCACTTGAGTAGCAATGCTTGCCCTGGTATCAGTACTTTTGTCCTGTTGCGACTACAAGCATTATTTGTTGTTATAAAGCCTAATTGTACAAATGGCTACAGTAAATGACATATGACATGGAGTAGTTGAAGCTAATGAACAGGTTACTATCGCAATGGCTTCATTTGTAAATAAGAGATAACAAACAATTTATCTCTTTCTCTATTCATTGAAGTAGGCCTATTATTCATTTTTGTTAAAGTAAATTAGGAAATTAGGAGGACACTATATATTTTGCAAATATTCAATCACTGCATGCAAATTGTGCCAGTTGCAATTATGCACATGTCTGACTACAAAATTATTGTAATCAAACGATTGCAAAGGTCACTTGCTTACGGGAAAAAATTACACAAATTCAAACAATTCGCATAATTTTTCCAGACATTTGAAGAATCAAACTTCATTGGAAACAAAGGAGAAAAAATATTCGATACTCTGACTTTCCAGTCTTCGCTTCAAGAATCAAATGTATTTGCAACCCTATAGGTCTTTGTCTCCACTCCAATTCCAAAAAATGGTTCCCATTACAAGGATAATTGTAAAAAACCACCACAACCCATTGCACATAATGTTATTCATAAACATAAAACACAAAAGCACATGACAAAGTTAACAAGTAAAATATAAAATTGTTGCAATCAATCCATATTCAATGCATGTCATGCATTCATAGTTAACAAGACCTTGCCCATACCATTTAGTTTTCCATATGTCACCTTTTTTTTGGCTTTTACTCTTTCATGTTTATGGCATACATAGCATATGTATGTGAGTTGTTATTGCAGTTACTTTGGTAGGATTTGTAAATTAGGTTTCACCAAATGGTGAAATTTATTCTACACTCAATCTCTGATACTTTACAAAGCAATAACAACTCACCTCCATGGCATTCTCCAAAATTGAATTGTTCTCCTGCAAATTTTTTCTAGCTTATAAACAATAAAACACTTCTCTCTACCTCAACGTTCTTCACAAAATTTGCAGACCATATTCTTATGCATCAATCAAAGGACAAATTTGTTTCCAGTCTATATTCTCACATGTTTACATATAACACCTTTTACATTCTCACTATCTATGTACTCAGTTGATGTCTGGAAGCTATGCAACGTAGCGAGGCATAGAGAAGCATTATCATTTACAGGTTTGTTCACCATTAACACATTATGAGGTATTGGGATTGCTCCATACCACTAGCCTCAACATATTATTTTTGGTGGGACTTCTCAATGATGTAAGTGGATTAATATTTACAAAAAAATTAATTAATATTTAAACCTCCACCCTAGCTATAAAGTTGTCATTCCTATGGACTTTACTTTTATAGCTTATTTTTCATTGGCATCTATTCTTTTCTAAATTCACGATAAATAAAATTAATTATAATTAGTTTATTTAACTAAATGAATTTAATTTAGAGATATAAAAAAATAGACATGGTTAAAATATTCAAAAATATTACTATTAATTGAACATAATAATATGCTATCAAAAAAGATAAAATACTTTTCAATTTTTAACTTATTACTAATATTTATATTTCATATGTCTTGTACATAAAATAAAATAAAATACTTTTATATTTTTAATATCTTCATTTTCTAAAATCCTTTTAAATTTTCAGTCTATTACTAGTATATTTATTCTAAATATCTTGCATATAAAATAAATTAAAATACTTTTATATTTTTAATATCTCCATTTTCTAAAACGCTTTTAAATTTTTCACTTATCATTAATATTTTTATTTTTTATGTGTTACATATCTAATCAAAACGATTAATATGTTAACAAATAAATATGTTTACTAAATAATTTTTTAAATATGGCCTTCTTTGTTTCTTACAATATGACAATCGCTTTGCCCATTTCCCTATTACTACCTTCACAAATAAACTCTCCACCTTCACACTAAATCAATTTAAATTCCTAAATTACTTTCATATAAAAATTTATTAAAAATTATTTAACAAGCACACAAAAAATATGAGTTTTAATATATGATTGTTCCAACAAGTTCTAGTAATCAATAGCAAACTCTACCCTCTATATTTTGCTTCTCGCATCATATACTCTTCAATTACATTGGTTCTTATTTTTTGCATTCAATACAAAACTCTAACAATTCCTTTTACAAATGTTGAACCATATTCACACTTCCCCTGACAACCTAAAAGCTCTTTGCTTCACGGCAAGAACTCGATGCACTACGCCACTTGTTTTATATGGTTTAGTTTAGATTACAAGAAGAGCATCAATGATTATTTGTTTGGGGTCATTATATGTTTTCATTTATATGATGAATTGATAATTCATGGATGGTGGATGCATATGGATTACGACCATATTTCTATTGTAGGTATGGATGTATAAGCACATACACATACTTTAATATTTGGATTGCTAGTTGTTATTTAAAAAGATAAACCATTAGCTTATAGATGGGATGCAAGACACATTGATAGATAGTGAGAGTGCACACCATTATTAGGGTGGCATCATATTTTTTATCAATTAATTGGTAAGACATCACATGCAAACCTTATAGAAAGATGGAGAAATTTGGTTGTAGATGTGGATGATAGGTTTGTGCTTAGTTATTTAAAGGCTCCAATGGTTTGTTAGACAATAAACAATAGTTATAGAGAGGTTTTAGTTTAATTAAGTATTATGATAATTTGACATTAGACAAATAGTATTGTTAGCACCACTTTTGCCTCATAGAGAGTAGAGATCACCATTTAAACAAAAAGATGTAGTCAGATTACTAGATAGAGATTAGACTCCATAAATGACTATGAGGCCATTGAGGCCATTGAGGCCATTGAGCTTTGAGATGGTGATGATGTTGGGTTTAAAATGAATACAAGGCATGGTGGGATGCAAAGAGACTGCCCACATTTTATGGGTTAGATGCCTTGAAGATGCATCAAATTTAACAACAGACCATGTCATAGCTTGGGTAGAGGGGGCTCAAGGGAGAGATGAGGTATCATTAATCATAACTCCACTAAAATAGTTTTTAATTGATTAAGATACAACCATGTTATCATAATGAGTGATATTTTCTAGACAAGAATACCATGAATTTTTTAGTAAATTTTTTAATATAAAACTTTACTTTGATAATAGATTACAACTGCATAGTCAAACAAGCTACAAAAAGATAGTTAGGAACATACACACAGCACTGAACACTGAACTGAAACATTGATGTTACTCTCATTTCCATTTGGGTACCTATTGAATAGTCTTCAATCAAATCAAATTGAATTTTCCAAAGAAATGTTGTAGACATTTCATTTTTGTTGTTACAATTAATAGAAAATCATGAACAATCATCAATAAAAGTGAGGTATCTCCATTTTCACACACCAAAAGATTAGTAGTAGATCATAAGTCTTCAACCTTCATGTGTACACTCAGACTATTATGACTTGTTCCATCATAATTCATCATCATTCACATGATAGCTTTTTCTTTGTGAAAGATGTAGGCCCATGTTACTTGTCTATAGCCTGTATTTTCTACTTAAAGCTTTCCCGTATCAAATTATTGGACTTTAGCACAAATGTCTTGTACCATGGAATAACAAGTCAAAAAATGCCAAATGTACTAAAAGTGAAGTGGACTAGGGCTACATCATAGAAATTGGAGGTAAATTAAGGATAGTAGGCCAAATAAGGCTAAAAGCTTGAAGAATGTCAAAGACTGCTTAAAAGTGAACTTTGATAAAAATAATTGAAAATTTGTGCTTTGGGTCCACTCTAAGCCTTTAAAATATGTATCCGCATGTTATTTAGTTTGAACTTTAATGTCTTTTCATATATTATTTTTTAAATAATTGTTTAATTACGAGTCCTTGTGATGGTAAAATATTTAACAATCTATATAAGTATAGAATTAAATATATTGATTAGTGATATTTTTTTTTAATTTTAAAAATATTTTCTTTGTCTTTTTATTTGAAATCAATTAGACATCTTTATCATTTTCTTTGGTTAATTATTGTTAAATTTGTAATAAAATAATTTTCATTAATATGTGTGCTAACATATTATTAATGAAAATCATTTTCTTCTAGACTCCATTAATTACTACTCATAAACATGACACAATTGACAATATTCTCAAGTCAAATTAGAAGTTACTAAAATTTTTAAGTCAAATTAATTATTCTTCTTTTGTCTTTTGAGCTATATCTCGAAGCACCTAAAACTCATCACTCACAACTAATCAATTTATCCCAATTTCTGCTCAGTTTTTACTTACATATTAATTAAATAGTATTTTAATTATTAAATTAATATTCCTTTCTTATTCAACTATCTCCTCATTCATCTAAAACCATTTCCTGATTCACTCTTAAAGTCAAACCCTAAGTAAATAATTATTTGTACCCAACCTATACCTCCTCTCTTGTTCTAAAAATTAAATAAATATTTATAATTATTTAATTAGCCTTTTTGACACTCTCCATAATCTACCATTAATTCCCCATTATCTCCTACTCTCCTAATCACTTGCACATAGAATAATCAATTATTAAGCTTAGATTTGACCAACTTAAACTCTCACAAAATCCACTTATCATACAAAGTATATTTTGTCACTTGGAATTGCACTCTTGTTGAGTCTATTTTTCAAAAACTTCGAGGAAATATGGTATTGGTCTCATGGTGTGGGACCCTTGCAAATGAGATAAGACTTATGGAGAAGGTTGAATTCCTCTTTAATCTAGATACATAAGTGAATCCAATTCAATAATGAACTCTAATATAGTCATATATCATATTTTAGAATGAAAGAAAAAGAATACATAAAATTAAAGGGGGGTGATGCACCAAGATCAAAATGTATTTCTTCCTACTTACTGGATCAATGCAGGATTATGGGGGTCCAAACTAGACCCCTAAGTGGCAATGTGATGGAGAAGAAGACCTCTTTCAACTCAAAACCACAAACTCAACAAACGATCAACTCACAAATCGACAAATGCTTGCGTCAATTTGAATCGATTAAAATTGCATTCAACAATAAACTCATATTTGAAAACAAACAAATATCTTTATTTTCAACTTCATGAAAAATGACATTACAATCACCAGGCTATTGTATTGCTACTCTTTATTTTGTTTCCGACAACCTCTGCTCTTCTCCCATTCTACGAATTCTTCTTCTCTATCCCTCTTCCAATCCTCTACTCTCAATTTCTTCTACCACCAGCCTCGACTCTCCTACACAGGTATCTTATCTCATATTTGCAACTTCATCTTTAATTTTTGGTTGCCATAAACTTCTACCTTGTTTACCCCTCACATGATCTCCTCAAGTCTTAATTTTGCATCCTCCAATCTGTGTGCTCTCTCTTCCTCATCTTTTGCCACCCCACTATCCCTTATTCCTGCGTGATTTAAACCATTCTATATTCATTGTACTGGCACAGTTGCCAAGTCCTCTCATACATCGCTTTAATTATGCATTCACAATTTTATCTATCCTTGAATCCCCAACCTCCTTTCCTCATAGTGCGGCCTTGGGTATGTTTGTCGTTGATTTCTAAATCCAATTTTCTTGAGTTGCGCTGAAATTGCATACTCCCTCCACATTCCTCCTTGGCCTCCACTTTATGCATCGATTTCTTCCTACAAATCCCCTATTGGCATGAGCTTTCCTCATTTCTCTCGTCTCTTATTTGCTTTCCTTTGCAGATTCTTTACCCCTTTGATTCCAAGACCCATGCGAGTTCTCCTTGTCTTAACACTTATTTACATTTTTTTTGATGGAATGCCTTGACATCGATAGTTGATGTCTCCAATTTCCTGCCAGAGACTCCACCCCAATTCCCTTCTTGGCTGTGCAAGAAACTCTCCTGATGTCGTGTTTCTTTTTCTCACGCAACCTCTCTTTCCCAGTCAACCACTACTCACCAAAATGGGCGATGCCTAATTTTTGTCCTCAACCATTCCTTCCCTCCTTCACAATTGAATTCCAACCATTTGATTCCCTATCACAAAACTAAACCAAAACTCCACAACCAAAACTCAAATTATCAAAAATCAACACAACTTACAAATAAAACCGAAATTGTAATGGTGCCCCTACATCAGACTCCCCAAGGGACAAAAGAAGACATGTGCTCCTGCACATGAGGTTTTGAAAATTATTTGCCTCTTATCATCGATCAATCGTTCTTGCTCGCTCTCCTTTTCTTTCTCTCCTTCTAGCATCATTCTGGAATGATCAACCTATTCCTCCAACATTGTTGCTCACTGCTCTCCTATATACTCCTAAATTTATGGCTTTCACTTGCCATCTTCCTCCCACCATCAAGACAAATGATTATCTGGAAATTAAATATTTCCCTATCTTCAATCTCTTTCACCCTTGATAGCTTTCCTTCCACAATATTATTCATCTCTTTACACAAATTTGCACTTAGGTGTTCATACTCTACTTGTAACATCCCAAAGGGAAGTACATCATCTTCACAATTTATTACAACGTTCAACCTATCACCTATATCAATCACCTTTTCCAGCCATGTTTCTTCGATGGCTAACATTTCCAACAACAAATCATCTTTGTCCTTAACTTTCACTTTATAAACCTCAATGTTCTCACCCAAATCGACATTTATCACTTGATACTTTGGCCCATATTCTCCCTTATGCAACATAGAAAATGAATCTAAAATATCATCCTCATGAAATACCAACAAGTTTACCTTTTGATGGTTTTCTGCAATAATTTCCTTGTCAACACTTGCAATTTGTAGCTTTGCCCTCTTTGCTGCCCCATTTGCTTGCATATCTACACTGGCAGTCTTCTCCATCCACTCCATTTAAATGGCTAAAAATTGTACCCATAGATCTTCCTCTTTGTTATTACTTGCTACACTTTCTTCATATTTCACCCTTATTATCTCTTCTTCAAACACTTTTTTGCCTTTATCTTCTTTAGTTGTTTTACCTTCTTTGACCTCATCTAGCATGCATTTTCCTTCCTCACTCTTAGCTACTATTGATCAATTATTTATCTCTTCTTTGTTTGTTGCTCTTTCTTGAATTCCTTCACTTTGTAAGTCTTCATCATACCATGTTTTTGTTGTCCACTCTTGCTTTCTATTCTTCTCCTCCCATTCCTTATGCATTTCAATTTTCTTGTTTCTCCTTTCCTTATTTTCCATTTTTTTCTTGTATCTATCTCTTCTCATACTCTTTCCATCTGCAAGCTTCCAATAATCCAACTCATGTTCATACATATCATGGTCATCTTCATTAAAACTCTTTTCCTCAACAATCACATCCAAAGATTTACAAACAATAGGATTAAAATCATCCAAGTTAGCCTGTATACCTTTTTTATTGCTCTTTTTATTTGCAACCTTCTGACAAACTTCTTTCATACTTATTTCAATCTGCATTTCCTTTTCCTTTTGGACAGGTTCTACCCCAACCTCAACTTCTTCTCCTTTCTTGTTTTCTTCTTCAGCATCACTCTTATTCTCTTATGTCTTAATCTTCCACACCTTATTTCCCATTGTTGTGGGATGACATTTGCTTATTGCTGCATTTGTTCTCCATGATCTAAGTTTTGATTTTTTCCTTATGACATCTTCCTTCTCCTTCTCTGCTTGCCAACTTATCCTCCCATCTTTTTTCCCCTTGTTCTTCCACATATCTTTCATCCTTTGCATCTACTGGTTATTATCAAAAGTTCCTTCTTTACACACTACCTGTTGTCCTGTAACAACCAATTTCTTTTGGCAACTTAGCACTCGATATCCACGATCTTCCATTTTCTTTTTCTCTTGGTTAATTTGTATATTCACATTCCTCCTTCTATATACATCTTCAAAACTAATATTTGCATAACCAAAACCAATATTGGAACTTCCTTTTACCTGTTGTGTCGATTTACCTCACTCATGGGCTTCTCTACTTTCCAATCTTTCCTCTTCATGGGAATCTTGTCCAACATCTGTGACATCTTCAAAAGCATCACAAAAATCCAAGGTATCTTCATTATCTTCCTTATCATATCGGAGATCTTCAACTCCATTCACATTGTCAGATTCTTTGTCATATCCTTTTGTCATAAAATCTTCCTATTGGACCGCTACAAACTATTTTTTCATAATGAATCCACCAACTACTACAACTCAATTTCTTCTTCTCTCATCTTCACCTCCTTCCATGGGTGCTCTTCTAGACCCTTCTCTTATCCATTCCAAGGTCTCATTATGGAGCTCCCTTATAAGGCTCTTCATTCCTGCATACACATGCTTAAAAACAACATTAGCCAATAAAATAAGAGACCACAATGTCTCCATAAGTGCCTCCTTCATGGACACTTTCCTCTTCCCCTTACTCTTTTCTTCAAATGATTCTTCTTGCACTTCTTTTGTGCTCCACTTCCTGACTTTTTCCATGTTCTCCACAATGAGAACCTCCTTGACCTCTTCAGGTCCATGTTGCTCAATAGGCAACACTCTGCTATCCCAACCTCTTTGGAATCCTCTCATACTCTTATCTTTTATTCTTAAGGCATCCATGCTTTGCCTTCTTCTTTCTTTCACAAACATCTTCACTGAACACTTTGCTTTCTTCCTCATTGGCCAAACCCAAACATAATATTGGCTTCTTTCCTAAAACCACTGCTTCACCAATTCTAAATCTCTTCACAACTCTGCCATTTCTCTCACAAATTTTGCATCTTATTTCATCCTGATTTCTTTCCTCTTGTCTCTCTTCATGGGACTCTCTTTCCCAGAATGTTGCTGCATCTTCTAATCTTTTGACACCTCACCTAGGTCTTCTTTCTTTGCCACTCTGCCCAAACTTTTGGTGCCACACATTTCCTGTTACCTCATCAATACACAACAAACTACAATCTCATCTTCCAACAAAGATCAATGACACATTCAACATCCCCTACCTAGATCTTTTGGGCTCTGATACCAATTGATGGAGAAGAAGACCTCTTTCAACTCAAAACCACAAACTTGGAAAATGATCAAACTCACAAATCGATAAATGCTTGTGTCAAATTGAGTCGATTAAAATTGGATTCAACAATAAAATCATATTTGAAAAAAAAAACAAATATCTTTATTTTCAATTTCATGAAAAATGACATTACAATCACCAAGCTATTGTATTGCTACTCTTTATTATGTTTCCAGCAACCTCTGCTCTTCTCCCATTCTATGAATTCTTCTTCTTTATCCCTCATCCAATCCTTTGCTCTAAATTTCTTCTACTACCAACCTTGACTCTCCTACACAGATATCTTATCTCATATTTGCAGCTTCCTCTTTAAATGTTGGCTGCCATAAAATTCTACCTTGTTTACCCCTCACATTCAATCTCCTCAAGTCTTAACTTTGCATCCTCCAATTTATGTGCTCTCTCTTTCTCATTTTCTACCACCCCACTATCCCTTATTCCTGCATGATTTAAACCATTTTCTATTCATCGTGCTGGCACACTTGCCAAGTCCTCTCATATGTCGCTTTAATTATGCATTCACAATTTTCTCTATCCTCGAATCCCCAACCTCCTTTCCTCATAGCGTGGGCTTGGGTATGTTTGCTGCTAATTTCTAAATCCAATTTTCTTGAGCTGCGCTGAAATTGCATACTCCCTGCACATTCCTTTGTGGCCTCCACTTTATGCATGAATTTCTTCCTGCCAATCCCCTATTGGCGTGAGATTTCCTCATTTATCTTGTCTCTTATTTGATTTCCTTTGCAGATTCTTTACCCCTTTGATGCCAATACCCATGCAAGTTCTCCTTGTCTTAGCACTTATTTACATTTTTTTGATGGAATGCCTTGACATTGATAGTTGATGTCTCCAATTTCCTACCAAAGAATCTACCCCAATTCCCTTCTTGGTTCAAGAAACCCTCCTACTATGGCGTTTCTTTTTCTCACGTAAAATCTCTCATTCCCTATCAACCACTACTCACCAAAATGGGTGATGCCTCATTTTTGTCGTCAACCATTTTGTCCCTCCTTCATAATTGAATTCTAATCGCTTGATTCCCTGTCACAAAACTAAACCAAAACTCAGATTATCAAAAATCAACACAACTTACAAATAAAACCAAAATTGTAACAATACCCCTGCATCACAATGAAAACTCAGAAAAAACAAAGTTAGGCAACTTGACATAAAAAATTGAATAGGTTATTAACATAATTTGAAAAATATGTAAGAACAAAACTTGTATCAAATTGAATGTAGTTTCTAGGCTACTAGTCCTTTTTTGGAAAAAAGTAAATCTATTTTGAGAAAATTTAAAATTTCAATGCAGTGGTACTAAATTTTCAAGAAAAAAATTAAAAAGCACGTGTATGCTTGACCACCCTAAGTACAAGAAAAATAATATTTTTTTTCTGAAACTTTCAATATATGTAGAGAACACATGCTTAGATGTGCTGAATTTTTTTTGTAATTTTTTTGCATGTAAATAATTAGCTATGATTTTTTTAGTAGAACATTTCAAAATTATTAAAATGTGTTTGTCTAACCACCATAACTTGGTCAAAAATTTATGAAATTCAATTTTTTTTATCCCATAGTATGCGAAGAATAGAATGTGACGCATCTTGTAGATTTAAAAAATGTGAAATAGTTTGAAAGTTATAGAAGTTTTTCAATTAGTCTATCAATCAGGACTTTAGTCATAATGTATGTAGAAAATCAATAATTATTATTTATTAAATTCAAAATAAGGCATATCTTATATTGGTGGAATGTCGACAATTTTTTCTATAAACCCTTTTCATTTCATCAAATTCAGATAAAAAAAGTCATCAGCCACAAGGGCGAATTGCGAAAAACTAGGGAAATTTTGTAAACACATTTTTTGGGTTGACTTTCTAGGTTTTCCAATTTTGTACTGAATTCCAAGCCTACTGATTTTATTAGAAAAAATGGATATCCATTCAGAACGGATATCCATTTAGAAACAAATATCCGTTTAGAAACAAATATCCATTTGGAAATGGATATTCGTTAAATACATAATACTTATACATCATTACATTATATTATATTATATTATATTTTTTATTTTTTGATACGTAAGAGTTATATTATATTAATAAAACCAAAATACATGCATCTACTATGCAGGAGATATATCAAATTTATCGCATACTAACCCTTCCACCAGAATTATGAATACTGCAACTATCCATTAACCAAACAAGCCCCAGGAAATATCACCAAACCCCCTATTCAAATATAGACAATGATTAACTAGATGAAACTGACAAAGCAGAGACGAACCATAAACTATCAACTGTTAACCAAAAATGAACCACCACCCAGCTTACAAGAAATTGTTCAACCTTGCAAATTCTTCAAATTCCTCCTTCCAATCTTCACTGTCGACCGCCATTAAACCAAAGAACTTCAAAAAAATCATCGCAACCACCACTATCGCCCAATGCCACATTAAGCTAGGTCCATGCAAGTCCAAGAGGAATGGGTATATCTTCACCGTATCCTCCGAGCTCACCCTCTTCACATCGCAAGGCCTAGGACAGCCTCTACCTTCGACCACCACACGAAGAACCTCATCCATGCCTTCAAGCAGGTCTGCCTTGAACATTTTGAGCATTAAGCTTCTTGCTTCCGCATTTGGCACCAAACTATCCAAAAAAGAGGCAAGAAATCGAGAGGAGACCTGCAAGTTGTCTCTTCCATACTCTCTGCTCTCCAAATGGTTGGAACCCAAAATCGTCTTCACAGCCACTAGCACTAGCGGCTCGTAATTTAGCAGAATTTGCTTAAGCCGTTGGTTTGTGACGGCTCTAAACGAAGTCTGTCTCTCCGATGACTGAAGCGAAATGGGGGTATCCGCCCCAAACCGTGCCAAGCTCACCACAGAAACCTCAATGACAAACTTAGAAGACCTAGCCATTTGGCTCCACTTTGAAAGCAGTCGACAAAAAATGGAAACAATAAACTTCGCACAAAAATAACAAATGCATTAACCAAAATAAAGGCTCAGAAAGCCATAAATGAATTCAACTACGAAAACCCCTCCAACCTCTCAAATGTACCTCCTACGTATGAGTTGTCCTAACCAAGATGATTTTCCTCTTCCCATAAGGAACGATCATCACCATCTCATAGATAAGGGAGCCTTAGCTATCTTTCATGTACTCCCAGCTTGTCGAAAATATAAGCTCACGGCTCCAAGCCTCCGTGGCAACCAACTAGGTTTCATTCTTTCTTGTATTGTCGCCCATGTGGCAACTCCTACCACCTTCCTCTGCCACCACGGAGGGACGCCCACCCTATCGCCCACTATATTATATATTATATAACACATCATTATATTATATATTATATATTCTTATATTATATTATTATATTATATACTATATACTAATATTTTATACAGTATATTATATAATATATAGTATATATTAAATATTAAATATTATATTAATATTATGTAATATATATTATATAATATATTTAATACATAGTATATATTATATATTTATTGATGTGTGGCGAATTCACAAGAGAGAGGGAGAGGGAGAGGGAGACACCTGAAAGAGAAAGATAGAGGGAGGGAAAGACCCGAGAGAGAGAGAGAGAGAGAGAGAGAGAGAGAGAGAGAGAGAGAGAGAGAGAGAGAGAGAGAGAGAGAGAGAGAGACCTGAGAATGTAACGTCTCTGTGAATTCCAGAGGCAGGAATATGTCAGGGATGGTAGCGCACCACGTAGATGTCCACACGTCGGGCACGCATCCCTGATAGAAATCCTCCCATCAACACAAAGGATAAGCACTAAGTGGATGCATTATAGGCAGGTGATGTGGAATTTCTTAGTTGGGTTTGATTTTCTAAGGTGGAGGGATGTAAAAGGGGAATTTGTAAGAGGGGTGCAAATTCACTCCTATACATTTTCCCCCCACTTTAGCGAGCATGAATGTCAACAAATGTTTGGTAAAGTAGATTGAAGAGTTTATAAATGTATACCTAAACCGTCGAGGAAACAAACCGCAATTTGACGAGCTCGAAAGTGCAGGGTAGGAAAATAACTCCACGTGTACTCTTTCCTAAGGAGGATTGAACAAAGGACTCTATAGATCCTTGGAGCTATAGAGTTGACCAAAGTGCACTGAAGGCCTGTAGACCAATGATGGACAAATCCCACATGATGCAAGCACTTCACAGATCCTCAGACCTGCAAAGAAGGCACCCCCTAGGTACTCTCTCCTGAAGGAAGCCCGATGTAGGGGACTCTATAGAGCTAGATTGGAAAGCAGCTTCACAGGCGCACCTGCAAAGCAACATGTTAATCTGTAGATAAAACATGTTAGAAAAAAAAAAGCCACACAGGCAAGAAAATAGATAGTCACACAAATAGTCAAAAACTGAAGGAGAAGCTTTCAAAGGGGTCCCTCAGGAACCCTTCAAAATAAAAGGGGTCCACTCAAGGGACACTCAGTTTGAAAGTGTAAGAGTATTTTTCGCAAATTGATTCAACATCAAGGAATCCTTTTGAAATATGTTCACTTAATCAAGGAATTCGAAAGGAATAAGGTCCTCTCACAAGGGGAAGGTCAAAATTTGCTTGTAGGAGAAGGTGCTTCCTCCTCGGAGGAAAGTTTTTTCAAATTCTTTCTTTGTGAACCCATGATGAAGGAAAAATATTTCGCTAGGAGTCCTTGTTGAGGAATGCGATTTTGGAATAATATTTTGAAAGGATTTTTGAGAAAAGGTTTGTTGGCCATCGAATGCATTTTTTGAAAATTGAAGTGACATGATAGCCCCACCTTAGGATGGTGCTTGTTGAACACTAGGCACGTGACATCTTAAGGAGAGAAAAGAATGAAAAAGTAATGTTGTGGCCCGTGGAACATAGCGAGATGTAATCATGGTATTTTTTTTGCACACATGAGGGACAACACATGAGCACCACAACGTCATGAAACAAGCACGAAAGACAAGAGAGCAAAAATGAAAAGAGGGAAACAATAACATTACGAACAAGGGACATAAGGGTGATCTAATATTTCGGGGTCAGAGCTGCTCATAAATATAGATAAGTAAGTATAATAATAGTATAGAAATGTACTGCCATCAACCCCCTACTATATAAGACCATATGAATAATGTACAAGAAGACAAAACACAAATAAAAAAATTGGGTCAACATGGAAGGGGAGCGTAAATGCCCTTAACACTTTGCATTGTCCCCAATTGTTGAAAATCAATACACATAATAGAGGAAGAATGATGTAACAAATAGAGGAATTTTTACGACACATAAATGCTCCTATATCCAAGAACCTATGAGGGTAACAAGGGTCATCCAGGACACATAGCATAAGCATGGGGAACACAAACACACACACACACAATCTAATCTACAGATAAAGAAGAGGTGCCCCCTAGTCCTCATCAACCAAGAGGTCATCAACCTCCCAATCTAGATCATTGTAAGGGGAAGGAAAATGATCCTACAAGGGTGGAATATCAAGGGGGGAACCCTTCGACCCCCCTGCAACAAGAGCCAAGGGAGAAGGCCTCTTAAGGTCTTCTCCGCTCAGTTCTTGTCGGGTGAAAGTCAGCAAATTCACAAAAATCACTGATAGGGTTGGGACCTCGTCCATATAATTAAACATGCACGTCATAGGAGTTCCATGTGCTAACTCAATGGATGAGGGAGGTGGCACCTGAGATTCACTGCTAGGTTCACCGAGAGACTTGGGAGCATTGACAAGTTCCAAGGATGTCAGAACCTCTTTTGTCACAAGCTAATGCAGAACCACCCTCTGAAGAAGGTGAACTCTTTCAACCCCCATTACTAGCAAGGCCATCCTCCATCTTTCGCTCTATCAGAGGATGCAAGATCCCCACGAATGAGGCAAAAGGCGTGAAGGAGGAGGAGAAAATCGTGGTGGACACCACCGAGGTATTCGGCATGTCCACGAGCTTTGAGAAAGGCGAGATGTTCAGAAGGGACATTAGGAGGGGTGGCTCAACCGAAGGAGCAATAAAGACCTGCACTCTCTTCGGGTTAGGAATGCTTACACTCGTAGAAAGAGCCGAAAGAAACACCAAAGCTAAAGGAATTGAAGTAGAAGGGATAGGAGAGGAAGATGCAACCGAGGGTGTCGGAGCAAAAACTGCCAACTCCCTCTCTTTCCTCTACAGGGCGACCTGCTCAACAGTTAGATCCTTTCTTTGACGCTTGCGCTCATGCACAAGGTAGTTCTTGTGACTCTGAGAGCTAGAGGTTGGAAGCTAAGATGGAACAAAAGACTCTTTCTCGACCATTGAAGTGTCCATCACAATCGTTTTTGACAATATATTGATAACTTATTCATATTATATTAATATTAGAATACAAGATCAAAATAAAATAATAAATCTGAATTATCATTGTACTGATAATTAACAGTAATAATATTAAAAGTATAAATATAGACATTATGGTATGAGCCTATTCTTAATAAATATTACAATGTTAAGTATGAAACGCTGAAGTCTTGTGAAACTATTATTAATAAATATGTAACCAATACCTTAAACATCGATACCTTCAAATCAACAACCACTAGTCAAACAACACTCGGAAAAGATGTGATTCCTCAAAAGGGGTGTCTATTGGTCTAAAGGTCATATCCCATGATGGAAGGCTATCGAATATATTAGAAGGGGCAACTTCATTAGTAAGGAAGGGAAAAAAAATTAATTACTATGAAGGCAATGCTTGATTACGAAAAGTTTTGAGAAGTAGTTTTAGCAAAAAGACATATCCTTTAGAAGGATATCCCTCTTCTAAAAAGATGCACCCTTTCATATGAAGATAAATATATAAAAGGAAATCAAATTGTGTGGAATTAGGAGAAGAGGAAGAGAAACAAAACCTCATAGATACACTTTAAAGAAATATATGAAGAGGAGTGGTCATGAGAAATAAGGAAGGTTTTCAAAAGGATAAGTTAAGTATTTTTTGAACTCCAAATTATTAGTGGGTAAATATATTAAGTAAGTATTTAAGGATTAAAATATTAATCAGTCTACTATATTATAAATTTAGATGTTGATTAACAAACAAATTGGGAATTTAAATAATGATTGATAAATGTATTTAAGTATATATTATGATTACTACATATATTTAAATATATTATGATTGATAGATATATTACTGATGATTGATAAATGTAATTTATACATAATAATACTTATCTAGTTGATGTCATTAATTTTAGAATAATAAGATTATGCTTGTACTGTTGATTCTTATAGCATTGCTAGTATGTTATTGACATCTAATTATATATATATATATATATAATATGTTCAATTATCCAATAATGATGCTTGCAACAATTATTGTGTCTCATTAAGCGATTATGACTTTACCTCGAAGGATAGATCTAAGCCAAAACAAGTTTGTTCGCTAACACTCAACAAGGATAGGGAGTTTGTGGAGGGAAAGGCTAGTAATTCGATCCTTTGGAGGATGATCCCAAGACGAGTGGAAAACCTTAAGGGAGTCCCCTTTGAGATTGTTCACGCGCCCTTTGCACAGTCATTCTGCCATCTAATGAGGCTAGGAAAGAGGATACAAGGCAAAAGATCTATTCTGGATGAGAGTAATGAGTCATAGCCTTATCATGTGGATTTATGCCTTAAACAATAATGCATCTAACTGTCTATTTCTTAAACTATGAAATCTATGATGAGTTAATCATGAACAAGATATTATGTTCTTAATTGATAATATGTGATGCATACAGGTCTTCACGGTCATTTACATTAATAAAATGACGTGTTGGTAAAATAAACTATATGTCCTAACTTGTGCTTTGTATTTTAGGGTAATTCTACCAAGGGGACATTACAATTGGTATCAGAGCATGTTCCTGCCAACCTGTGTATAAACCAACAGTAATTAGAATTAACTATTAAAGCCTTCTTAAGTAGGCCACTAATGCATCTCCATACGCGTGTACCCATCTGTATACTTGGTGACCTTGGGATGGTGGAAAAATATGTGGTGTAGTATGGGATGCACCAAATCCCCTTCCCATTTGTCAGACTGTATACTGGGCCTTGTGGAGGACAGGAGAGGACCCAAGGTGTAGTGTGCAATGCACTAATATTCTTTCTATCTGAGATGCATTATGGACGTGGGTATGTCAGACATTGTGATGTGCTAATTAGTCATTGTGAATGTGATGAATGTTAAAAGCTAGTCACTATGTATTTGGAACTCGCCATTGTGTTTCTGATTACTTTATGCTTAAAGACTATGAAAATGTTAAAAATGTTGTTTGTTAAGCTACTTAAGCTGTTGGTTGTTTGCTTGAGCTACTTGTTTGCCTGCTTGAGCTACTTGTTTGTGCGGTTGAGCTACTTGCCTATGTTCTTGAACTACTTGTTTGCCTACTTGAGCTACTTGTTTGTGTGGTTAAGCTACTCTGGTTGTTTGCTTGAGCTACTTGTTTTCCTGCTTGAGCTACTTGTTTGTGTGGTTGAGCTACTTGCCTATGTTCTTGAACTACTTGTTTGCCTACTTGAGCTACTTGTTTGTGTGGTTGAGCTACTTGCCTATGTGCTTGAGCTACTCGTTACCTAGTTGAGCTACTTCCCTATGTGGTTGAGCTACTTGCCTATGTGCTTGAGCTACTTGTTTGCCTGCTTGAGCTACTTGCTTGTGTGGTTGAGCTACTTGCCTATGTGCTTGAGCTACTTGCCTGTGTGGTTGAGCTAGTTGCCTATGTGGTTGAGCTACTTGTTTTCCTACTTGAGCTACTTGCCTGTGTGGTTGAGCTACTTGCATATGTGTTGGAGCTACTTGTTTTCCTGCTTGAGCTACTTGTTTGTGTGGTTGAGCTACTTTTTTGCCTGCTTGAGCTACTTTCTTGTGTACTTGAGCTACTTGTTTGCTTGCTTGAGCTACTTACCTATGTGGTTGAGTTACTTGTTTTCTTGCTTGAGCTACTTGCCCATGTGCTTGAGCTACTTGTTTGCTTACTTGAGCTACTTGCCTTTGTGTTTGATTTACTTGCCTATGTGCTTGAGCTACTTGTTTACTTGGTTGAGCTACTTTTCTGTGTGGTTGAGCTACTTGCATATGTGTTGGAGCTACTTGTTTGCCTACTTGAGCTACTTGTCTGTGTGGTTGAGCTACTTGCCTATGTGCTTGAGCTACTTGTTTGCCTGCTTGAGCTACTTTCCTATGTGGTTGAGCTACTTTCCTATGTGTCTAAGCTACTTGTTTGCCTGCTTGAGCTACTTGCCTATGTGGTTGAGCTACTTGCCTATGTGCTTGAAGCTATTTTTTTTTTAGCTACTTGCATGTGTGGTTGAGCTACTTGCCTATGTGCTTGAGCTACTTGTTTTCCTGCTTGAGCTACTTGCTTGTGTGCTTGAGCTACTTGCCTGTGTGCTTGAGCTACTCATTTGCTTGCTTGAGTTGCTTGTTTGCATGGTTGAGGTACTTGCCCATGTGTTGGAGCTACTCACTTGTGTGCTTGAGCTACTTATTTTCTTGGTCGAGCTACTTGGTTGTTTGCTTTAATTTCTGATTTATGTGGTTTTAAGTTATATAATGTATATTATGACTTACGTATGCTCATATGTATACGTGTATCCATGAAAATTACGTGTATTTATATGTATACTTCATGTATTATGTGTATTGGCGTGTATGCTTCATGCTTCCTATGTACACCTTATGTATTATGTGTATTCAAGTGTGACTTTGCATTCAAGTGTATAGCTTGTGGATTATGTATTCAAGTGTGACCTTGCATTCAAGTGTATACCTTGTGGCTTATGCATTCGAGTGTATTCAAATGCATTCAAGTGAATACAGTGTGATTTATGTGTACTCAAGTGTATCCGAGTGCATACTATGAGTTATATGTATTCAAGTGAATACTTTGTTGCTTACATTATGATTTATGTGTGATCATGTGTATACCTTATGTCTAGTATTCATTTGTATACCTTGTGTCTTGTATTCATGTGTATATCTTGTGACTTGCGTGCATTCACACTTTGTGACTTATGTGTACTTATGGATATACTTTGTAACCCACATGTATTCTGGCATATACTATTTGTATTTATGTGCATGCTTCGTTAAGTATAGCCATGTGTTTGCTTCATTCCTGATGTGCCTTCAACAAAGATTACTCCATGGGTGTTTATGATTACTACATAGTATAGGAGCTTTGTCTATCAAAGTACCTCTTGAGTTGGGAGGTACTAACAAATTAACTTATTCGAAAATTGTATTATTATTAGTATCCAAATGCAATAACGACAAGTAACTATCAAAGTGAAAAAGCGGGACTCCCTCAAACATGGGATACAAAAAGGATTGAAGAAACCATTTAAGAATAGAACCTTAGTTAATTTTGCAAATGAGGTTAATGTGTGAAAGGAATTCAATGAATAAATCCGACACAAATCAAGTTTTAACAAAATTGATGACATGAGAATAAGTTAAGTTAAATCATGGACCCATAACCCACAAACCCTAGGACCATCCTCACCTCAAAATTGGTTTAAAGTGATTGCTTGAGGACAAGCAATCTTGGGAGGGATGGACTATCATCTCCCCCGAAATGGTAACACCAAATAAGAAATATTAAAACACAATATAAGAGAGTCAAATATTGAAATTAAAAATATGAGTAATCGCAATTTAAAATATTATAATTATAATTATCCTAGATAACATTATAATTATAATAAAAATATCATAACATGGAACAAAATACTTAATAGTAAAAATCATCATAGTAAAATCAATATTTACAAGAAAGACAATATATATTGATAACTTATTCATATTATATTAATATTAGAATACAAGATCAAAATAAAATAATAAAATAAATATAAATTTAAATTATCATTGTACTGATAATTAACAGTAATAATATTAAAATTATAAATATAGACATTATGGTATAAGCCTATTCTTAATAAATATTACAATGGTAAGTATGAAACACCGAAGTCTTATGAAACTATTATTAATAAATATGTAACCAATACCTTAAACATCGATACCTTCAAATCAACAACCACTAGTTAAACAACACTTGGAAAATATGTGATTCCTCAAAAGGGATGTCTATTGGTCTAAAGGTCATATCCCATGATGGAAGGATACTGAGTATTTTAGAAGGAGCAACTTCATTAGTAAGGAAGGGCAAAAAAATTAATTACTATGAAGGCAATGCTTGATTAAGAAAAGTTTTGAGAAGTAGTTTTAGCAAAAAGACGTATCCTTTAGAAGGATATCCCTCTTCTAAAAAGATGCACCCTTTCATATGAAGATAAAGATATAAAAGGAAATCAGATTGTGTGGAATTAGGAGAAAAAGAAGAGAAACGGAACCTCATAGATACACTTTAAAGAAATATACGAAGAGGAGTGGCCGTGAGAAATAAGGAAGGTTTTCAGAAGGATAAGTTAAGTATTTTTTGAACTCCAAATTATTAGTGGATAAATATATTAAGTATTTAAGGATTAAAATATTAATCAGTCTAATACATTACGAATTTAGATGTTGTTGATTGACAAACAAATTGGGAATTTAAATAATGATTGATAAATGTATTTAAATATATATTATGATTAATACACATATTTAAATATATTATGATTGATAGATACATTACTGATGATTGATAAATGTAATTTATACATAATAATACTTATCTAGTTGATGTCATTAATTTTAGAATAATAAGATTATGCTTGTACTATTGATTCTTATACCATTGCTAGTATGTTATTGACATCTCTCTCTCTCTCTCTCTCTCTCTCTATATATATATATATATATATATTATGTTCAATTATCCAATAATGATGCTTACAACAATTATTGTGTCATTAAGCGATTATGACTTTACCTCGAAGGATAGATCTAAGCCAAAACAAGTATGTTCGCTAGCACTCAACAAGGATAGGGAGTTTGTGGAGGGAAAGGATGGTAATTCAATCCTTTGGAGGACAGTCCCAAGATGGGTGGAACACCTTGAGGGAGTCCCCTTTGAGATTGTTCATGCGCCCTTTGCACAGTCATTCTACCATCCAATGAGGCTAGGAAAGAGGATACAAGGCAAAAGATCTATTTTGGTTGAGAGTAATGAGTCATAGCCTTATCATGTGGATTTATGCCTTAAACGATAATGCATCTAATTGTCTATTTCTTAAACTATGCAATCTATGATGAGTTAACCATGAATAAGATATTATGTGCTTAATTGATAATATATGATGCATACAGGTCTTCATGGTCATTTACATTAATAAAATGATTTGTTGGTAAAATAAATTATATGTCCTAACTTGTGCTTTGTATTTTAGGGTAAGACTACCAAGGGGACATTACAGAGGAAGCGACAAGCGAGACCATAGCAATAGAAGAAGAAGAGTGTTGAGCGCCCTTGTCCTTTTCTCATTTATGAGCCAAGGTGACATCGCTGTCAGCCTTCAGGAAAGCCCTATGAAAGACAACATAGAGAGAAGGAGGGTATATCACCTTAGGCATTATGCCCCCACTCTTGTATTTCACATAGGTTCGGTACAAAATATCCATCCTAGGAGGAAGCGGACCAACGGGCGTAGGCCAGAAGTGATCCAGTGAGTATCCACCACGCATAATCGATGATTTATAGCCGGTGTCGTGGACTACATGCATTGTACCCACATGGATGAATTTTAGACATTTATGCACCATCGAGGGAACTGCATTCATAGTGACCAACTAGGGGATAACCAGTTTCACCCTGAAGAGTTCAGAACCCAGGATTATGTTAAAGAGTGAATTTACATAGTTTGGTCCAACTAAGATTAACAAGGTGATGCAGTTGATGGGAGGTATGGAAAGTCCATCGTGTGTATGAATGGTACTCCTAGATTCATCCTACCCATATTTGAGCAAGAAATTAATTAGCATAATCTCCTTAGTGATGACATTCACCCAACACATAGGGTCAACAAGAACACCTATTATAGAGTTTCCATTGATTCATGCGGGGGTGTATAAGGGAGATGGCTCTTTGTTATAGTTCATTGGCAAGTCCTATGAGGTGAAAGTTATGCCATGGGATCTACTCGTAGGTTGCAAAAATGGGATGGGCAAATGTAAAAAGGAGGCCATCACGTATACTAGACAGAACTTTCATAGAGCCACCGAGGGTTTTGTATCTAGACAATGACCCAACTAAGGTTTTGTTCCACGATGCCTATGGAACCTTCCAATTATGCCACTAGGGGTCGTAGGTTGGGTTGCAAGGCTATATGCCTTGCAACACCTACACCCACAACACGCCTAGGATATGAGGAAAGGGTCTTTCAACACTGCTAAATGGAATGAAAATGGTTCATGTTGGGTTCACCAAAATGTAGAAGAGGGGGACCAACCAAACCAATGCTCTAGGTCATGGAGAGCAGAGGGCTGCCCTCATCTATCTCAAGTTGGATAAGATCTTTTAGGTAAAGGATAGAGAATGAAGAGCACTCTCAAGTGCTTCTGCCACTCTCGAACCCAAGAGATTTGATGAGGCTAAATGAGCAGGTTTTTGTAACCTGAACTATACCTCAGACAACTCTTTGCCCGAGGACAATAGCACAGGTCAGGGACGACAACACAATGTGCTAGCGTCTCTTTGGGGCATTTTCATCCGTACATCCAAAAAGTGTAAAGTATAGTGAAATTCATGAAAAACCTACTAACTACTTAGCAGTTGAAGTTTAAAACATTAATTGTAATGATAATAAACAAAACAAATAAAGTAACTAGAAAATTGATATAGAAGGTGACAAAGATGAAGGTGATGAAGATTAACTCATGAGGAGTCTAGTCCACCAACAAGCTACATGCATATAGATACCTACACACAACCAAGAGAGTAAAAGTTTTGGGGTTGTATAGTGGTTTGCAGAAGTCAAACCCCCGCTTTGGTGTTTCCACCTCCACAAACAACCAAGCAAGCCATGAGATAGAATGTATTTGAAAGGATACCGAACACTATCGATAATGCTATGCTACACAAATCAATAAACAATATCACCTTCTCAATCAACGTGCCCTCAAGCATGTAGAGGAGAATGCAAGCTTGGTAAGGTTGACACTACTGCAACAACGAAGAAGCAGTCCCTCGGGACACCAAGTTGCAATTCGAATTGTGGAAAAAGTGCAACAAGATGTAGATAAGATGCGTAGGAGCTCGAGAATCATGAAGCCAAAATCCATCTAGCATGTGAGATTGCATAGAATTGTGAAGAGGTCAGATTGAAGGAGAAAGATATGCATTTCAAGATGAAAAGGGAGGGAAAGAGCCATTCTTTGGTCGATAGGAAGGCATAAAGGCATTGCGCTTCATTATGAATGGAGAATGTAATGTCTCTGCGGATTCCAAAGGTAGGAATCTGTCAGGGACAACAATGCGCCACATAGAAATTTGCATGCCGCACATGCGTCCTCGATAGAAATCCCCTTATTGACACAAAGGACAAGCACCAAGCAGATGCATTGCAGGTAGGTGATGTGGAATTTCTTAGTTGAGTTTAATTTTATAAGGTGGAGGGATGTAAAAGGGGAATTTGCAAGAGGTGTGCAAATTCACTCCTATACGCCTTGGTTTCTACAAGTAGTGGTTAACTCCACTAAAATCCCTTTTGTTGCACTCTAAATACTCTCTAGCATGTCAATTATCATAAATAAGATGGGAAATCCTATATTATTCTAAAAATTAATACTTTAATATATGACCATTTAATAAAAAATAAATTTAAACTTAGTATTTTATCAAACTATTAACTAAAAAGGTTGTTTAAAGGATGTAAATATCTTTGGAAATTCAAATGAAATTGGGGAATATGAGCATTAGATGAGAGCAATGTTAGGGCTCATCAGAGGGTTATGGCTAAACATCTAAATACATTCAATATGGTACTTACCCAAATGCACTCCATTGGAGTGAAAATGGAGGGGGAGGATCAATGTATGACTTTATTGTGTTCTTTGGTAGATTCATGGGAACACCTAGTTATGAAAATTGGGAGCACTCCTACCAAGTTCAAGGTGGATGAAGTGGTTACATATTTACTTTTTAATTAAATGAGAAGGATGAATTCTAAGTCACTTGAGGAGACCCCAGTGGTTTACAAAAGATCCAAAGAAAGAGGCAAGGACATGAAGCAAGATAACTCTATATCCATATCTCCTAGCGAGTTAAAGGAAAAATGTTGGAATGAAGAAACAACTAGACATCTAAGAAGAGACTATAAGGAGTATGAGAAGGAAAAAAGGGTAGATTTTAATGATGATTTAGAGAGATCCTCCCAAGATGAAGGTGATGCTTTCATCATTGCCTTAGCTACTCATGCATCAAAAGGTGCATGGTTGATAGATTCTAGTGTCTCTTTCCACATTACTTCACATTAATATTAGTTTACAAAATATGAAGAAGATGGTGGTGGAAGGTGTACCTTGGAGATGATTCTTATCTTAATATTTTTGGCTATGTTAGAGTCTTAATTTAATTTCTTTATGGATGAGTGAAGAGGATTAATCATGTACTACATATCCCTAGTTTATCATAGAACCTACTTTTTGTAAGTAGACTAAGTGATGCATGTGTGTAGGTTGTTTTTTCAATTGGAGTGCAAGATATTCAAAGGAGTTATGGTTATTTCCAAGGGTCTTTGAATTTACACTCTGTTTCAACTAGATACATGCATAATTTAGTGTAATATTTTTTAACTCTTCTAGTCAATATGTCTATAGAATCTCTGCCTTTACCATTGGAACCACCAATAAAGAGGTGTGTTGTGTCTACTTCTAATGGTTGTGCTTTCTAGGTACCTAAGGGTACTCATGCATTGGATGCTAAGCTACCCGTAAAGGAAACAACATTATGACACCAAAATATGGCACATATAAGTGAGAAGGGTTTAAGGATGTCAAAAAATAAAAATCTTATTGAGGGGTGAAATAATTCTAATCCTTGACTTGTTTTTTGTGAATATTGTGTATATAAAAATAAAATTGTCTTTAGTTTTACTTCAATTATTATCAATTTTTTGGGATGCTAGATTTTAATCTATTATGATGTATTTGGTCGTGTTAATGTTCCTTCAAACTATAAATTTATGTATTAAGCTTATTTGGTCATGTTAATGTTCCTTCAAATTTTAAATTTATATATTATGCTTATTTCATCGATAATTATAGCATAAAGACATGGGTATATTTTCTTACAAGTAAATTTGAAGTATTCAATCATTTTTAAGAGTTTAAGGCTCTTACAAAAAATAAAACTAGAAAGAACATTGAGATTACGAGGATTGATAATGGTGGATAGTTTTATTTAGAAAATTTTGATAGATTTTGTAAGGATAATATGATAGAAATACACAAGACAACTCCATGCACCCCTTAACATAATAAAGTTGTAGAAAGAATGAATAAGACATTGAAGGCGAGGGCTAGGAGTATGTTCAGTGGGGATTGCTTATAACAGAAGTAGTTGCCACAACTTGGTACTCAGTTAATAAGTCTCCTACATTAGCTCTTGTTGATAAGATACTTATGGAGATGTCATTGGGAAAAAATCCCTCATTGAGACACCTCCAAGTCTTTGGTTGCAAGACATATGCACATGTACCTGGGGAGAAGGTGTTAAAGCTAGATAACAAGGCTATAAATTATATCTTCATTAGCTATGATATTGGTATGAAATGATACAATATTTGGGATCTTATGGCTAAGAGAGTTTATATAGAAAAAGTGTTATATTTAGAGAAGTTAAGCCTTCTTCCATAATATTGTAGCTAGAGAAGGATGCAAAAAGATATATTTCAACGAACCCTAAAGATTGATAAGGTTGAACCATAATCCCATGAAGGCCTTGAAGAGGAGGAGAGCTTAGATAGCTTAAATAGATATGGAGAAGATATTGAACTTCCACCTTAATCATTTAGGAGGCCCACTTGACAAAGGTAACAACCAAACATGTATCCTCCCTTTAACTAGAGATGTATTTTTGCCTTGATTACTAACACTGATGAGCCTAGGATTGTAAATGACACTATGGGTATGAATGAAAAAGTCTTGAAAGGTGGCCATGGATGAGGAGATGGTTTCTTTGAAGGAAAATAACACATGGGACCTAGTACCTTTATTGATGGTTGGAAGTCCGCTATATACAAATGGGTGTTAAAAAAGGGTTTGATGGTAGTGTTGAGAAGTACAAGGTGAGATTGGTTGTAAAAAGTTATTCCAAAGTTGAGGGAATAGATTATGGTGAGATTTTCTCTCTGGTAACAAAGATTAAATTTATTCAATTTTTATTATCTCTTGTTGTGTCACATGATCTTGAGGTTGAGCAAATGGATGTGAAGACATCATCCCTTTATGGTGATTCGGTGGAAGAGATTTATATGACACAATTGAAGCACTACATCGAGAAAGGTAAAGAACATATAGTTTATAAGTTGAAGAATTCTTTATATGGTCTTAAACATTCTCCTAGGATGTGGTATCACAATTCTTTTGTGTTAAGTTTAGGATTTCTAATATTCAAATTGGATCATTGCATCTACTATAAGATATATGATAATCATATTTTTATTTTGCATTATATGTGGATGATATGATTTTTTAATAACAAGAAAGGATTGATTTGTGAATTGAAGTCTCGACTTTTAGCGTAGTTTGAGATGAAGGACTTAGGGGCAGCTAGACACATCTTGGGGATGTAGATTAACAGACATAAAATTAACATAAAACTTTGGTTGGGCCAAATCAAGTATGTGAAGTCAATGTTGGAGAGTTTTAACATGTCATATTATAGGCCATTGTGTGTTCTAGTTATGATGGGGAAAAAGTTATATGTTGAACATTGTCTATTTTTTTCTAGTGAGATGGAGGATATGCATAAATTACCTCGTGCAAGTATAGTTGGGAGTTTGATATATGCTATGGTTTATAGAAGACCAAACATTTCCTAAGCAGTGGGAGTCCTTAGCCTATTTATGGCTAATCCTAGTCAAGTACATTAAGATGTAGTGAAAAGGGTATTCAAGTATTTATGGGGCACTTTTGACTTTTCCTTATGCTATGGTGGTTATCCTATAGGGGATGGAAATTAGTTTATATTCATGGATTTGTGGATTTAGATTATGATGGATATGTCAATAATAGAAGATCCACCAATGGATACATTTTCAATATGTTTGGTGGTGTAATTAGTTAGATGAGTGAGCTATAGACTATGGTCATTTTTCCCACTATAGAAGCTGAGTACACGACATCAAATGGTGATTATAAAGAATCCATATAAATTAAGAGATTATGTTTAGATGTTAGGCTAAAGGTAGGAACCATTATGATTTATTATGATAGTTAGAGTGCCATATGTCTAGCAAAGAACCTGACCTTTCATACAAGGAAAGTGTTGGTGTTGAGTACCATTTTATTTTGGATATGGTAGAGGATGGGAGGGTGATGATAGAAAAAATTAACACTTTGCAAAATGTTACAAATGCATTAATGAAGTCAATGCACACATAAAAAATCTAGTTCATGCTATGAGTTTATGTGTCTCATGATCTCTAGCTATAAGATCATGATGTTGATACTCCCTTTTCTCTTTAACATATTTGAAAAGTAGGAGAATATTAGGAAAGGTGTATCAACCTTGCTACTAAGGCTAAAATTACAAAAAAGTGTGGTTTTTAGGTTATAAAATAGAAAAAATCAATTTCTAGGCTATAGAGTTTGTTTTGGGATAAACAAATATTTTGGGTTGTTTAATACTACTTCTAGGGGTGTCTATTATGTAGGTCTATTTGATCTCCACAATTTTAAAAAGTGGACCTAATTAGCCTCCCAAATTAAAATTTATTACCTCTAAAAGTTAGACCTTTTGCATAGGAAATACAAAATTTTGTTGGAAACATAAAAGAGTCATAAGGGGGAGTTACACTTTTTAACTGGCTTATGATGTGTGTTATGATACATCAGAAGGCATATCTATTAGGAGATAATGGAATACCTAAACTGGTGAGGATTATAACAAGGTTATGACAAGTGAAAGGAATATGTTACTTTTAGCTTGTGGACTCATCTTGAGGTTTGGGTGTTGGATTTATAAGATAAGGATTTGAGCACCAAGTTTTGGGTGGTTTTCAATCACAAATTTCTAACTACCATTTGATGGTTTCATGTATTGTATCTCCCATATATTAGGCGCTTGAGATGGAAGTTGAGTGAGAGTTTTATAGATATTGTTAAGCTGCCAAAATTCCTCCAAATATTTGGCTGCTGATACTATTGTGACGGCTTGCACTGAACATGTATTGTAATTATGTTGTTTACTAAATAGTACATTCTATTATAATTTTGAAGACTCTAATAACAACTACATCATTTATATTCATGAGAAAATCCACTTAACAAAGGAGACCTCTTGCTTGGTAAGTGTAGGTAAGAATTAATCAATTTGGTCTTCTTTATGCTCAATCCCAAGGCATTTTTCTTAATTTAGGATAAGGGTTTAATATGAATTTAATATATTGCATTTGGTTCTATATTTAGCATTATACAATAATCTTTAACATACCCATAAGATAACAATTATGTGAATCTAGGGTGGCTTGAAAAGTAGGTATAGGAGACACATAGGCCATGGTAATAGATAAACTAGGATCAAAAGGCAAACAATAATAATCTATCTCCAATTCCATATTATCCTCATGTAAGTTAGAGCTAGGAAAGTATTCAATGAAACAATTGGTTGAATAGTAAAAGAAGTGCAAATTAAACAAGATGAATCAAACCATTTTAAATCTCTAACACATAAATATAATCTAAATTCACTAGCCAATATAACACCACCATCTAAGTGCATATAATTAATAAGAATAAATATTTCACATGTAAGGATGCATCACTAGGTTCACCATAATCATCACATAAAAGTTCCTTACGAAGACTCATAATATTGTCAATATTAGAGAGACCAATAAAGGGTAAAAGCACAAACCTGTGTCACACTTTATAAAGGAATCAACCAACAACAAAAAAAATTATGAACTTCGACCACATAAAAGTGGTCTTTATGTTTTGAATTTCAAAAGGGTGTAAACTAATGAAATGTAGAACTTTTGATGAAGTTTATTCGTGTAATTTTTCAATTTAAAAAAAAAAATGTTTTCATTATGTTTTTATCAATTTAAGGACATATTTTAGAATGCTAAAAATTTGAAAAATGTGACTTCACGGGCTATCAAGAAACAAATTGAAAAAAACTTCATTTCTCCCAATTTTTTTTTCTCCAAATAGGTTACTTCGATGTCTTGTGCATGGAAAAAAAAATATCAAATTTTGATGTTTATTTTTCTTGTAATAACGTTTTAAAGTCAAACTTGTCAAAATTTGATAGTTCTCACGGGCCGTCAACTATTTTCAAATTTTTAATCATTTTCAAAAGCCAAATTATACTCTTTTGAAGAAGACTCTCTCCTCTTCTGCACCATATAATTTTAAAAAAAATATAATATGTTTTACTATTTAAAAAAAAATTTCTAATCAACCTCTTTTTTAATTTTAATAACCTACTTGCATTATTTTAAAAATAAAATATATTAAAACCAATCAAAATATTAAAAAAATTATATATTTGGATTCCCTACTTTGAGATCTACAAAAGGGTATTTTTTTTTTTGCAGAAAAATCATTCTGACTGGAGAAATACTTAGTTATTTGAAAAATGCTGAGTTGGCTGCCAACTAGGATGCCAACTAGACAATTTCAGCCAAAAGGGTTTCTATCAAAAGGGTTTCGGTCGAAACCCTTCCAATAGAAACCTCGCACATATAATAAGCCAATTTGAAAGCCAAATTCAAAGTTTCAAAGGGATTTTTTTTTTTGGTTTCTGCCGAAACCTTGTGTGCCATGTATATGCCACATGGTTTCGACCGAAACCTATTCGACTGAAAATAGTTCACTCAGAACTATTTATTTGGCCGAAGGTGTGACACAGGTTTGCACTTTTACCCTAAAGTATAAATAAAGTCAACATGAGAAGTCAATAAAGTGTCACAAAAACATAAGCTATTGTCATGTGATAAAGTGTAAAGTGAAGGGTAATTGCCCATAGACTCAATATAGGATGCAAATGAGTGGTCATTAATATTTCCATCACCATGTATAAAATAGGGCAATACATGAAAAGTACATGAATCTATGGAACTACCATAACATGTGGGAAATCTATTGTCACTCAGTACACTAATGTCACAAATAGGAAAATCTAATGAAAAATCCTTTATTACTATATGATCATCATTATTATGAAGGATATGGACATCATGGAATTTGAGAAAATGTGAACTAAAATCTCTAAAACCATAGGGTAAGCACTAACCAAATTAGTAAAAAAGAGGAAATGTAGCACATGACAAAACAATGCCTCGATGAAAGACATGCATATCCATGTCATAAAACCCTAGAACTGTATGAACAATAAATATGTCATGTGATGTTAAATATAATAATGTATCATAACATGAACTAAAGGCATGCCAACAATTGTGAAAGAAGCCCTAATAGGTGACATATTAATAAGATATCCTAGGGTGGGAGGGCAAGAAAAAATAGCTCACTATATATATCTAAACATGAAACTCTATAAATGAATCAAAGATAGATACATCACAAGATGTGAAAGATAAAAGATATCATAATCTAAAATAAAGGCATGCAAATCAACCACAAAAGAAGTCCTAATAGATGACATAGTAATAAGATATCATAGTTTGGGAGGGTACGACAAAATATAACCTACCGTGTATATCCAAACTCTAATAAAAGATATGAGAAAATAGAAATCAAATCATAGGCGAGGCTAAAAATATGTGAAGTTTCAAAATAATATCATATCTATAAATACAAATTAGAAACCCCAAAAGGTGGTTGGGAAATGTAGGTTTAAAAGAATTAACAAAAGATGTAAAGGAAAATCAAGTTTAATTTTAATGTAGGCTGATATAATAAAATGCACACATAACCACAAATTGAACCTAGGTAAACAAATAAGAGTTGAGGCAACTTGAATATTGAGTTAAGGTGATTGGGATTTATGAAACATAAATAGAAAAATAAATATAATTATCTTGATAATTGAAGATCTCTAAATTTGACATGGATCTAAATTTAATGTATCTTGGAAATTGAGAATTCATTTAAGAATCTAAATATTCCACTTTGAGTATGTATGATCGAGTCCAATTGTCAATGGTACAAATTTGTGATTATGATCTTATCTAGTGCTTGCAAACTTGACATATGTAATTTCTAAACCCTTACCTCACTCAAGGCACTTTGATCTCTTTTGTAGGTGCAAGCAATATCAATGAATACATTTTCTAAGTTGTCATATGATTGAGTTGTAAGGGTAGGATGCCTTGATCAATCCCTCAAAATTGAACAATATCAGAAGCCTCAATCTTTAGTCATGAAAATGCCTTTAGAATGACTATTGCATAAAGCTAGGTTCCTTTTAAAACACTAATTGCAACTTGGAAATACACATGTTCAAAATTATTTGATGATTATAATGAATGCATTGAATGCATTTAAGTATAAAGACATGATAACCTACCATGCAAATTTGTGTTTAGTCAACCTTAGGTGGGAAGGGCCAAAGTAATAAGTAGATCAATTTTGAATTTAAAATTTAAATTAGTGTAAAATAAGTCCATTATTATGAGTTCATTATTCTGAAGATGACTTTGTGATTATAAACTAGTGTTGGGATAGAAAAGGGCATATACTATAGTAAATGGTATGTACATAATAAATAAATGAAGGAAGTTAATTTTCAGAAATAAAATAAATAATAGATGGTTAGAAGAGTGTAAATTGTAGATTAATTGTCATTTATCAATTTAAGTATATGTAAAACACCCTCAAAATAAGCACATCAGACAAAAACCTAAATGAGAAATGACTCGAGCATGCAAAATTCGCAATCACAAATGGGTAGCATTATTGCATAGAAGCAAACGTATATATTGAAGAGGTGAAGCAAAAGAAACTCGAGGTTTTACGGGTTTTAGGGTTTATGAGATTTTATCAAGTAACCTGGCATTGATACCGCAATGGCAATGGGGTCAAGGGTTTTGCGCAGAGTTTCTAGATTTCTTTACTTGCAATCTCGTTTCTCCAGCACAAGATCTTCGTCGTTCCTCTCAGCCGGGGAGCATGCGGGAGCTTCGATCTTTACTCGCCCAGAGTTTTTTGGATCCAGAGATTTAACACCTAGGGTAACTCCCTTCTAATTTTTTTTTTTTTTCCCAAATAGAGGTGAATTCTAAATTGAATTAAAGACTAAAAAAGATCAGGCTTTTATGGAAAGAGTTCTTACAATGTTCGCAACTTGATTCTGAAAATTCCCATAACATACAGTTGTAATGGAAATTCTCCAGTTATTTTACATTGTTTACATAATCGAATAACATGACCCTTTCAAAACTTTACCCTGATGATGATTCCAGCATAGAGATCCCAAGCATCGGTATTTAAGCATTTAATACACCATTTTGTTTGAGCGGACTTGCCTTTTAGTTGAGTAGAGTTTGGTGACAAGAATTTAAGTCAATAAAAGTAAACACGTTCGCATTTTGCATTTGAAATTTTAGAACTCTTTTCATTAAATAATTTAATTGGGAACCCTAGGAATTTTTAGTGAAAAAGATCCTAACACGCGAAGATAAATCAGTATATTTTGTTCTTTGATTGTATAATGATAAAAGGAAAAACATTCTGAAGTGGTGCATTTGTAAAGAGCATGAATCAAGTTTTAATGCCCTCATTGCAATAAAGTGATCTGCAACTCAGCAGACATGTGACCACGACAGTATATCTACGATTTGAGCCTGTTCATCCCTAGTGCTGGACTTGGCCTGGCGATGTTCTCCGTTAATCTCAACCTATGTTGCCAGAAACGTAATGGCTCAGCCCTGTTTCATATTTTAACAATTTACAACATGTTTCCTGTTGTGAATGCTGTTTCTGTGTATTTTTTATACATTTTTAAATATATATAACATTTAATATTATGTATTATTAATATAATGATATAATTTGTTTAGTTTTTATAATATAATGGTAAATCAAATTAATATAAATAAATGAAATGAGTATAAACAATTGTATATAAAAATTATGTTATATTTCAAAATAAAAATATATTATATATACCCATTTCTTATAAGCAATATTCTTTAATCTTGTAAACAATGTTTTTCATTTCATTATCATGTTTCATGTTTCTTGTTTATAGTAACATAGACCTTAAACCAAAAAAACAGAGTAAAAGTAAAAGGAAGACATAGACTTGAACAAATGCACTAGTAGCAATACATCTAAGATTGGGGTTTGTTCTTCCTTTACTACAATGGGTGTGAGCCCAATGATTTTCTCTATTAAATTTAACCCAAAAAAAGTAAAAGAAAGAGAATATTGATTAGCCCATTTAGTGAGAGTGGCAAAGCAATTGAACTTGTTTGGCTTGTTAATGGACCCATTTTTCCACAATAAAAAAAAGGGAATTAGTAAAAGAAAAAGGAAAATACAGACATGGAGTGACATCGGAAAAGGGTTGAACTAGTCTCTTGTTGGTGATGATTGCAATCACCCTTAACAACAAAGGAGAAAATGGTAAAAGAAAAGGAAAACATAGGCCATGGAGTGACACTAGCAAACAATTGTATTGATAATATATGAGTAAAACTAGGCTTTGTTAAGAGTGTAGTGGTTGTGGTGGGTTTTGAAGTAGTAATGTTGTGCAATCGAGTAAATTGTAGCTTTTAATACTTAGAAACATGATGGCCAAAGTGTTATGATCTTGTTAATATCCATTGAAAGTTTTTCACTGGAGGAAATAGGAGAGAATTATTAGACACAAACTTGATAGTTCCAACCTCGAAACATCATGTTCAATATTTGATAATCTAATATCCAATGATATTTGTACTAGTAAAGCAAGTGCATTCATTTCCAAACTATTGCGAAATAAATTGGATCTAGGGTGTAGTTTGATTTTTCATTGAAGAACATAGATGCATGCTAGATAAAAAACTATATAGCTTGTGGGAACAACCTTCAAAGAGAAGCAAGCAATAACAAAAATAAGAAAATATATTACAATGTTGCAAACCATCATACAAAAACTTCACAAAAGTCAAATTCATGGGAGGTTGGAAACCCCCTAGTAAGTCACCCTTGAACCAAAAGGAACATACTTCCATCGATCAAAAGCATGGTTTAGAACACCTTTACTTGCCACAACTATCGACTTTACCTTGACATCACTTGCATTGCCTTGAGGCTCCAACCCTTCAAACTGCCCTTTAATCATATTGAATCTTCTTAAATCATAAACAATAAATCATAAACAAGGTTACCTATTTCCATATGCAGGAATGTGAAGTTGCTTTATACCTATAACAAACCTTTATGTTGAGACCCCAAGAAATGGTTCATCACATTATGCAAGTCTCAACAAAACACATGATTTTTTTTTGAAATCAAGTTGCAACTTTCCTTGCATTGTGTTAGCGAATGGAATGGCTCTTGACAAATATACTTAAACTATGACTCCAAACCCAGATTTGGCACCAAATGAAATCCGCTAACAACTCCGAAAAGATCACAATTGCATTTGTGACTTTTCTCTGAATTTTGTCGAGGTACAACTCCCTCATTAGATCCTCAATGAATTATCCTATTCTAACATAAAGGGTATGCTTTTAACCAAAAAGCAGGAAAGGTGACAAACGCTAGTCCATAAATATGGGACTAGTGCTAATGACATAAACTAAAATCCACAAACCATCAATGCAAAGATTGAAAATTTATGATCATCCCACTCAAGAGATAAATCAGATTGTAATAAGTGAAAACATACAGCTTATCTTTCAAAGAAGATACAACTACATCGTACGCATAATTCTTAGATCAGCATACCAAAATCATTAAATTCATAACACAGATTATAAATCATTACAGTCTGCAATAAATGCTTATTCCTTCTCGATAACACCTCCAGGTGTATCCAAAAAAGGTCCCCTCCATCCTTTACAATTTCAAATTTATAACATAGCTAATGCCACCGGATGGACGCCAAAGCCGTTACTAAACCAGCAACTTCTTGTCTTTCTAACGCTTCTTTGGGGAAATAGTCGGAATCATTTGAATTTGGCAAAGGAATAAATATCGGCAAAGAAAACTGATTATGATCCCACCAACAGTCGCCAAAGGACCAATCATACAACCAATTATCAATGCAGCGTATAGGGATATCAAGCGGTGGCACGTGTGTACTGCCTGATGGGAAATTGTAATTGAGAGCAACGCAAGCCAGCTATAAATGGGAACCAAATTAACATCTTATCAAGCTTAGGAGAATGCACACATATCTAGCCAAAACTCTATAAATTCAACCAGTGTCACCTTTCCTCTATAATCAATTGCATCCAATATGGCGAGCTCTCAGAGTGATGGTAATTCAGCCAATGATGGTATTATTTACAGGGTAGGACTAACCTACTAGAGAAAGAAAAGGAAGAGTGTGATCACACAAACCCATTAACCGGTTGGGAGAAAAATAATCCTTTTCTGAAAAGGCCCGCCTTCCTATACTGTCTCCGGAACACATTTAGGAACCTCGACATCCCAGTGTTAATGCGGACGAGGATGTATCCATAGTCCAATGGTCTCCCAAAAAGCCACTTTTCATCAAAAACTTCCTCTTGCTGCCATTTTGTTAGGGCCAAATTATTCTTTGCTAACCAACTCTCACGATCAAAAACTGTGAATTCGAGCATATTCAATTCTGATATAGCATTCTGAGCTCCAAGTTTTTCTTTGACCCTACCTTCCCCAAAAGTTTTCAAAGTTCCTGAATAATTACCACAGGAAACAATATTCTCCTTGACCTCATCATATTGTCTTTCAGTCTGACCACTTTCATGGAGGGCAATTGTTTTTGTAGACTAGTGCAGAGCAAGGACTGGTTTGTTTTTTACTTCCGACTGGGCGTCGATTTCGTCTTCCTCCAACAAGAGGCTAGTGTTTTCCCCATCCTTTCTTTGCTTGTGATCGATCCCAGTCTTTAGTAGACGACATTCATTCCCAGACGTGGATTGATCGACAATCAGATTTGTGAAAAGAAGGTTATCACATATTTTAAATTCATCAAAACTAAAAAGAGAGTTAGAATGAGTCGACCAATTTTCTTTCTCCCTAAAATCATCATTCCTGGAATCACCATTTCCTTCCAAATTTAAACGTATGTCCTTATTCTCGACTTCTTTGAAAAAGAAAATTCCATATTCTGAAGTAAGAAGAGAAGTTGATGCCAAACTACTCAAATTAGTCTCAGAGGGGGAAAGCCTATCAGGAGGAGAACGCGAAGCAAACGATGACTTTTCCTGCAGCTCATCATCTTAATCATCACTGGATGAATTGCAATCACTTTCAACTTCAAAAGAGGTATATAAATTGAAAGTTGGATCACTATAATGCTGATCTTGTCCCTCACTAGGCTGCTGCATGTGATTAAAAATTGTTAAATTAATGTTTTCGGCAGTCGGGCAAGACAACTCTGCCTCTTTGTGACTTCCAACCTGGAACCTAGAAGAGGTTTTGCAATTGGCTTTAGGCTTCAACTTTGAGTCTAATTTCCATTTACCCACGGCGATAAAATCATCCTCAGCCTTCATTGCTTCCAGTTGAGCTTGCTCGATCTTATGCACTTTGTCTCTTTTGAGGATTAATTGTATGTCCGGTTCCAGAGCAGAAATGAATATATGATACTGGATCTCTGAACTAGGTCTTTTTGGAGCAGGAATCTTTTGAAGAAACCGATTGAATCGGTAAACAAAATCCCTTATCGTTTCTGCTCTATTTTTTGTTAGATTTACATGATCAGATATATCAAAACAGAAAGTACTTAGAAAATGCAACACATGAGACAATGAACACCACAAGATACCGTGGGAAAACCCTCCAACTTGAGGGAGAAACCCAACCAATATATCACTTATATATTGAGTCACAAAAATAATTGTCTCCTTTACAATAGAGGCCGATAATGAGGCCAATAGTAAGTACCACAATCAAATGCAAATACAACAACAAGATGAAGCAATCTGATAATGATAATCTTAGCCTTCTACCAAGGACTCGATCTGCACTCCTACAAAATTCGCACTATGATTGATGACTTTATGATAAAACTAAGAATCGATGATTAACAATGAAACTCCATCGAATATTTATACATAATGAAAGGGAGGACGCACCTCTTCAAAGTATTAAGTCGGCCCAACATAGAATAATGTGTCCCTTCAAATTGCGTCCATCATGAAGGAATGTGCCTTTTCAAAAATCGCGTCCAAGAAGCATGAGGTCGGCCTCATAAAAAATGCATCTCTTCATTAAATCGATGTCTCTATAAATTAAATAGCCCTAGGCTATTATTTAATTTATCATCATGAAAGGAGATCGTTGGAAGAATACAACCGATGCTGCTATGAACATCAACATTTTTCACGATTTGAAAGAAAAGACGTACGGTAGTTGCAATATTGATTGGAATTCCATAGCGTTGGAGAAATTTTGTTTTGAGAACATGCCATCTAGTAATGCTTCCCTTTTCAAGTCCTCTATACCATTCTGCCGCTTTCTCAATCAGACTGTCAATAAGAATTCTTACAAAAACATCTTCTTCTTGAATTCCTAAAATTGCACTTACAACAGTTATAGCCGAAATATATGTTCCTCAAGATCTTGTTCATTTTGATCGGAAAATTTAGGAAACCTTTTTCGGTAACCTTGAGGTAGGTCATGATATTGTTATAGGTCATGATATTGTGATAGGGCAAGAGGGCCTACTTGATTGCATCAGAGATTTGAAGCCATAAACAGAGTCGCCAACTCACACAGGAGTAAAGGTTAGGAAGAGAAAATTATTGTGTTAGACGAGCCAGAGGTGGATTGGGAAGCTGAGGTACGGGTGGATCCCTTGGTTGATGTAATTAGGCTGGCAATCATGATGACGAGGAGGGTCGTAGTATTCGAAAGTCAACCTTGGAGGATGCTCAATCACAGGTGCAGGTGGGCGTTGGGCCAACTCTTCTTCTTCTTCTTCCAAGACGAGATTCGCCCGGATATAGTCCGCCGCGTTCCTCCTATATCTCCAGGCAAGTGTATTTAATTGGGATATGATATCTTCTTGTTCAGCTCCGACCCAATCTAAATCTAGTTGCAAAACAAGGAATACATTATGGTGGGGAAGTACCATCTTGTCGCATGGTGTGACAGGAATGCCAAATTTTAATCAATTCAGGATATCTTTACGATCCCCAACGGAGTCGCCAAAAATTTGTTAGCGAATGGAATGGCTCTTGACGAATATACTTAAACTATGACTCCAGGCCCAGATTTAGCACCAAATGAAATCCGCTAACAGAAAAGATCACAATTGCATTTGTGACTTTTCTTTGAATTTTGTTGAGGTACAGTTGCTCCCTCATTAGATCTTCAATGAATTATCCTATTCTAACACAAAGGGTATGCTTTTAACCAAAAAACAGGAAAGGTGACGAATGCTAGTGCATAAATATGGGACTAGTGCGGATGACATAAACTAAAACCACAAACCATCAATGCAAAGATTGAAAATTTATGATCATCCCACTCGAGATAAATCGGATTGTAATAAATGAAGACATACATCTTATCTTTCAAAGAAGATACAACTACATCGTACACATAATTCTTAGATCAGCATACCAAAATCATTAAATGCATAACACAGATTATAAATCATTACAGTCTGCAATAAATGCTTATTCCTTCTCGATAACACCCCCAGGTGTATCCAAAAAAGGTCCCTTCCATCCTTTACAATTTCAAATTTATAACATAGCTAATGCCACCGGATGGACGCCAAAGTTGTTACTAACCAACAACTTCTTATCTTCCTAACGCTTCTTTGGGGAAATAGTCAGAATCATTTGAATTTGGCAAAGGAATAAATATCAGCAAAGAAAACTGATTATGATCCCACCAACAATCGCTAGAGGACCAATCAAACAATCAATTATGAATGCAACGTATAGGGATATCAAGCGGTGGCACGTGTGTGCTGCCTGATGGGAAATTGTAACTTAGAGCAAGCAAGCCAGCCATAAATTGGAACCAAATTAACATCTTATCAAGCTTAGGAGAATGCACCCATGTCTAGCCAAAACTCTATAAATTCAACCAGTGTCACCTTTCCTCTGCAATCAATTGCATCCAATATGGCGAGCTCTTAGAGTGATGGTAATTTCGCCAATGACTACATTGTTTTGGAGGAGATCGAGTGCAATCCACTATTTAGGCACACCTTGGACCAATTGAAAGAAGTCTTCATAGTGCAGAGCGAAGTGGAGGAGGAAGTACTCCATAGCATCCTTGGCGAGGCGTTCTTGAGCCAGGCTCATGTGCACAACACAACTATGTTGGAGTGCTTTATTTATACAGTCGTCAGGACTTTTGGCCGTCATGACTGGGGTGTGAGAGCATTGGAGCGCTTGGTAAAGCTTGAGTTTCATCATCACGTCAAGGTGGCAATCAACAGGCTCAACCGGTATCCTCTAAATGGATTGATAGCTGACGCCATCTGCACTGCATCAGCTCTTCAGGATGAGACTTTAGAGGATGCGGTGGCGCAGAGGCTCTTCAGGATGAGACTTTAGAGGATGCCGTGGCTCTTCTGCGCACAGGAGTGGTAAGAAATGATATGGGACTTTTTGCACAATTTCATCATCTTCAAGTAATTAGCAATAATCCCAGGCTTTTAAAACTATCATTTCATAACTGTTGTTGAGTGGGAATGACTTAAGGAGGATAATTTTCTTCTAAAAGTTTTTCAAGTCCTTTTAAATCTCTAGGATTAGAGCTTTCAAAGATGTGAAGGGAGAGTGGACTACATGACTATTTGCCAAAGAGTTTGCCACTTTCTTATGTTCTTGATAGCAATGGCAAAAGGGAATGTTCTTTAAACAACTACTCAACCTAGTGGCTTTTTCAAGATGAGAGTTTAGCTTCCAATTTAAGCTTCTTGCCTTGTTTAGATGATTAGTAACATTCAAAGAATCTCCTACTACAATGTTGCAACAACCTTCTATTGAAGCAAGTGCTAAACTTGCAATGACTATTTCCAATTCTACCACATTATGTGTATTATGTCTTAGTTTAAGAGCTCCACTTTAATGATATCATAGAATCTAAAAGAACATATCTTACTCTAGTTGGGCCTAGATTTCTGTGAGATGCACCATTGAAATCTAGTCTACAAAAGTCCTTCATTGGGGGGCACCAATTTTCTTGTCCATTACTTTCCCTTTTGACTAGTACCCCATTAATCCATTAATGGGAGAGGGTAGATGGAAATTCCAAAGTTAAAGAATCTAATTCCCAAAACTAGAAAGAGAAGTGGAGATCCTTTTATACCATCTTTCATATATTCTCAAATAGTGCTTTCTATTTTAGGCCAACATATCTCTTCAAAAAGGGGAATATTTTTGAAAATCTTCTGGTCCTTCAAGCCATAAACCTCAAAATACTCACAGGAGGGACATCCTCCATAAATAGTGCAACCTAGGAGTCCCCTTTGGCCAACAATAGATATGGTGCCTAAGTGAAGTAAAGAATTCCTATTTCATTTTTAGCTAAGCAAGTAGGTGAGATCATATTATCATTACATAGTGAAGAAGCAAATGACCAACATATTTAGAATCTTGCTAGGAGAGAGGGCATTAGGAAAGACTATGAAAGCTTCTTTTAGTTAAATTAGCATAAGTGAATCATATTTCACATTGCGAGCCAAACAAATGCATTGCATTTGGAACGAGTTTAAGGAAATGATATCAAGTCAATAGGCTAGTTAGAGAGTAAAGGAAAGTAGTGACTATTCTTAGTCAGATTATAACTTGACTTAACTTTATAGTTACCAGGCAAATCCCCAAGCTAGTAGATGGAATCTGGGTGAGATAGCCATGGAATATGAACCTCATTTAGAGCAGCTGTCAATCTAGCCTTTTGGTTAGGAGGAATGGGGCAAGAAGATAGGAATTTCCATTTCCCTTATAAGTCTTCCTTCATAGACGAATTCTTCCCAATAATCTCACTTTTTAGCATTGTTACTTCCTTTAAAATATCCAACCTTGCTAAATATGGGTTACACGACCAAGAGTCTAACTAAAAGTCTACAGTTCCCTACATTCTAGGAAACCTAATAGAAATAATGTCACTTGCCATTGCTACGAACTTCTAGATTGCTGAGACACTTGATAAATCATCCTTAGAGAAGAAGCACATGGGAGTTTGGTCTCCCATATTTTTTATTCTAAGTAGATTACACCAGAATAAATCTGGTTGAGAACAAATTCTCTATGCTAACTTAGCCCCCAACGCCAAATTTTGAACCAAAATATCTTTAATACCTTCACCACCTTGTTGCTTTGAGCAACATATTTGATTCGATTGAAGGAGGGAATTTTTAATCCACCCCAAGCCTTGCCACATAAATATTCAACAAAGCTTAGGAACTTACCAACAAAGCTTAGGCACTTGCCAACAAAACTTAGGCACTTACCAGTCTGAGGCCAGTTATGATTGAATGCATTTCATATTATCTTCTCAAAGATTTATGCTCACCTTTCTCAAGAAGAGGGGAATGCCTAAGTATTTGCTTGGGAGGGAGTTAGTAGTAAAATGAACTACATTAGATAACCTTTTTTGAATTCATAGGTTTGTGTTGAAGAAGAAAATATTTGATTTGATTTGGCTGATGTTTTGACTAGAGACCTTTGCATAATTAATTAGGATCTCATTAAAAGCCTTTGCCTTTACCACCATAGGAAGCAAAAAAAGAGTGACGATGAAGAGAAGCCTTTAATTACCCTTGAAACACAACTTTTTAAGCTTTCGACCTGAAGCTTCGCCTGGAAGAATAAATAGGTAAGGAGAGGGAGGATCTCCTTGTCCAATGCTTCTTGAGTGTTGAAAAAGCTTGATGGCATACCATTAACTAGCATTGAAAACTATAGTTTTGACACACGTCATGACCTAGGAAGTCTAGTTTCGAGCAAAGCCAAAGGCTTCCAAAATATCTTTTAGAAAGTGTTGGAAATATTGTCATTGATGTCGAAGGTTTATAGACGATTCTTGAAAGTTGTCATTAGTATCAAAGCTTGATATCAAGAAGGAAATAATTGATGTCACAATGATCTTATCAATGAAGAATAGGGAATATCTTATGAAGAGCAGAAATATATGAAGGAGCAGCAATTAACTGTGAATAAAGAAGACAGCAAGTATGATATGTAGTGCTTGATATAACTGCAGCCATCATAATCAATTTATTAAAAGGAGCAGCAAGTAATGATCAAGAGCAGAGTTTACATAAGCAGCGATTAACATTTAAAAAGGCAGCTATTAATATTCAAAAGGTTGCGGTTCAGAAATTAAAGGCTATAAGGCAGCGCTGGGTATGAATAAGATAAAAGTAAAAAGCAAACAGAATAAGACAAAATATAGAAAAAGACAAAAGTTATGTATAACCAAAAAGGCAGAGTTTATACTAAACAAAGGCAGCGATTGATTATTAAGGGAGTCAATCAAATTTCAAAAGGAAGTGAACACGATAAGTTAATTAATATTATTAACTAAATTAAAGTTTTTGTTAAGAATAGTCAAAATGTTATGGTGAAGAGGCATGTCTCATAATAATATAAAAAGAGATCAAGATGGAATAAGTAATGTGAGAGGAGAATAAATATATAAAATTCAAACATAATCATATTTATGAAGAGATGCAATTAGCACGTGGAATGAAGAGTTGTGTTTTAAAAGTGAAAGGAGATGTCTCTAAATGAAATTGCCTCTCTTGGGAAGATATAAAGAAGAGCATTGTGTGAGAGATAGAATGTGCGTAATGAATATTTTCTGAGCATAAATAAGAGGGATAGCAGAAGTATGATTAGCAAATTTGATTTATATTGAAGATATTTGTGTGTAGAAAAAGGATAAATACATCATATACACCAGGTTCATGAAGAAGATTATTTGAGCAAGTTGTGAAGATTAATTGCAGATTCATGAGAAGATTATGTGCAGATTTATAAGGAGATTGTGATCAGATTTGTATGGCAAATTAATGATCAACTTACAACATATTCAAGAAGAGAATTGTAGCAAGTTAGGAAGGGAGTTATAGCAGAATTTTTAAAGAAATCTAGTGGGTTGGTGTCCACACCTCAAATAGAGGTTGGTGCTTCAAATTGGTCAAGGTTGGTGCCTTGCTAAAGAAGAGTTTGGTGACTCGCATTGAGTTGGTGCTTAGTCTAGGGGATTGGTGTCTCTTGTAGGTTGGTGCCTTGCTAAAGAAGAGTTTGGTGACTCGCATTGAGTTGGTGCTTAGTCTAGGGGATTGGTGTCTCCTGTAGGTTAGTGCCTACAAAAGTTGTAATTAGTTATTATTATATAAGTACATTATTCTGTACCGTGGTTTTCTCCCGTAAGGGTTTCCACATAAATCTTGGTGTTCTTGTGTTCTTAATTGTGAGATCTTGCATGGTTGTTATTGTTGTGGTTAATTAAGTTTGAAATAGTAAAATTGTATTATATCAATTCACCCCCCCCTCTCAGTATAATCGTGTGCTCATCAATTGGTATCAGAGCTAGCCCCTTCAAATTAGTCTAACAGACTAGAAGGGAGATCTAAAGAGCACACATGAGTGGATAAGAAGGATTCTCTTCCAATAAGGCTCCATTGTTTGATGGGACAAACTATGCATTTTGGAGTTTAAGAATGGAAATTTATATAAATGCCCTAGGATTCGACATATGGCAATCAATGGTAAATGGATATAAAGCTCCATCAACTCCTCCAACAGATTCAACATGAAAGAAGGCAAGTGAAAATAATGCTAAAGCCAAGAATGCTATCTTATGTGGATTAATCAAATCAGAATTTGTGAAAATAATGCATTGCAAATCCGCCAAAGATGTTTGGGACAAGTTGAAGGAGAAAGTTGCTGGATTCTTCTTACATGTAGACGAAACAATCAACACCATCCGAGGCCTTGGACAGGAAGTAAAGGAATCGACTGTAGTGCAAAAGGTTTTGAGATCCCTCCCATCAAGATTCGATCCCAAATTATTGGCAATAGAAGAAATGAAGGACTTGGGCACCCTAACAATGGATGAATTGCATGGAATTTTAACTGCTTATGAGATGAGAATTGGGAGAGATACACCACTACAAAAGGAGGCTGCATTCAAAGCATCTAAGAAATCAAAGGAGAAGAAAGTAGAAAATAATAGTGCGACAAATGATGAAGCAAATTTTGTGAGGAAACTAAAGAAAGGGTCAGGAAAATACAAAGGTAAACTACCTTTCAAGTACTTTACTTGTGGTGAAATTGGACATCACGCAAAAGCATGTCCTTATTCTTATAGTAGTGATAGTGAAGAAGAGGAGTATAAGATAAAGAAGGGAGGCAAAAATAATTAGTATTACAGAAACAATAAAAACCTTAAGAAGAGCTTATACTCTTATATAGATAACGATTCTTCCAGTGACTATGAGATGGAAAGTTGTGAAGATGAAATGCTATTCATGGCTGTAGAATTAAAGGATATTGAAGACAAGGATGAAAATCAAAAGGAGATAAATCATAATCCAAAAGATTTGGAAGAAGAGTTGGAATTTGCTATAAGCAAGATTGAGAGGTTGAAAAGGAAAAATCAAAGAAGAAAGGCTAGATTTGAAGAAGAAAAGAAGAAATTCATAGAAACAGAGAAATTAATTTCAGACTTGAAGCTTCAAATTGAGGAAAGTAAAAGGATAGAAGATCAAACTAAAACCCGATTCAAAGAAAAAGAAAAAGAATGTGAAAAGTTGGAATGTGAAATTGTCACATTAAGGAATGAACTAGAAAAGACATCAAACAAGCTAAATAGAAGCATGAAGTTTGAGAAAAGTTCAGAAATACTAGATAACATTCTAAATGAACAAAGGTCACCTCAACTTAAGATAGGTCTCGGATATGAAGGTAGTCAATCTACAAAGGAGAAGCAAGATAGCAAAAATCCTACCAATGCTAAACCTAAAAGCTATGTTGATGCTGCCAAGATCCCTCGTAAAGGAGAATGTAGTAAAAGGGAAGAAAATCAAGTCCAACATAAGGTAAACAATGCCTCTACTGAAAAAAGGAACATAGCAAGAAAGCCCATTCTGCAAAGACAATTTCAGCCAAATAGGTTATATCACTCTTTCTTTGGTTATTGTTATTCTTGCAATAAATTTGGTCACAAAGCTATAAATTGTAGAAGCTCTAACAAATCTAATGGATGGAAGAATATTTCTAGTAGATTTGAAAATATAAGTTATAATCTATTGGCTCCCCTAAACTTTGTTGTTGAGTGTTTCAAATGTAATAATTTCAAGCATATAGCAAGACATTGTAGAACTATCTTGCAAAATCTCCCAAAATAAGTCAGAAGGAGGAAACTCTACCCAAATCACATGGGGAGAGTTTGAAAGTTTGGAAGCAAAAAAGGAGATAAGAGAAGGAAAAATCCATGCTTGTTCAAAGTGCATTTCATGTGCAAAATGAAAAGGATCAATGGTACATTGATAGTGGATGCTCAAATCATATGATTGGAGATAAAAGTAAATTCATCCACCTACAAAATATAGATGGAGGATTAGTAAGATTTGGAGATAACACTACACTCAAAATTGCAGGGAGAGGAGTTTTAAGTCTAGACAATGGGCGAACAAAAACAGATAATGTCCTCTATGTCGAAGGCCTAAAGTATAACTTGTTGAGTGTAAGTCAAATGTGCAATCAAGGTCATACCTTGATCTTTCATGAAGAAGGCTATGAGATTGAGAAGGATGGAAGACGTGTTGCAGATGCAAATAGAGTTGGAAATAATTTGTATGATCTAAGTGAAATCAAAGGTTAATAATGTTTTATAAGTCAGGAAGATGAGAGCTGGTTGTGGCACAGGAGAATTGGACATATGAACTTTGACAATTTGGTCAAAATAAGCAAGAAGAAGGTGGTAAGATTTATGCCCAAAATTTGCAAGCCGAACAATACTATTTGCAAACAATGTCAACCAGGGAAGCAGACAAGGGTTAACTTTCAAAACAAAAGAATATTCATCATTTAAACCGTTGGAACTTGTTCACACAGACCTATGTGGACATACTAGAACGAAAAATTTGCAAGGTAGCATTATTTCATGCTTCTTATTGATGATTTTTCAAGGATGACTTGGGTAACATTTCTTAAAGAAAAATTAGAAGCTTTTGAAAAATTCAAAAAATTTAAGGCATTAGTCAAAAATGAAATTGGTCTTAAAATAAAATGTTTGAGGTCTGATCGAGGGGGAGAATTCATTTCAAGTGAGTTCATAGGATATTGTGAACAACATGGGATCAAAAGACATTACCTAGTTGCCATAACACCACAACAAAATGGGGTTGTGGAAAGAAAGAACAAAATAGTTCAGGAAATGTCAATGACAATGTTGAATGAGGCTAAACTATCAGACTCATTTTGGAAAGAGGCAGTGCTTACATCAGTATACATTTTGAATAGAGGACAGCTTAGAGGGAATATGGATAAAACTCCATATGAATTATGGAAAGGAAGACTTGCAATAGTCAAATACTTCAGAGTTTTTGTAAACAAGTGTTACATAAGGAGAGATGAAGAAAATTTGGGTAAGTTTGATTCCCAATTTGATGAAGGAATATTTGTGGGTTACTCTTTGCGAAGCAAAGCTTACTGTTGTCATAATAGAAGGTTGCAAAAGATTATTGAAAGCACAAATGTAAGAGTTGATGAGGAAAGGTACTACAAAATTAAAGCACCTGAGTTTGATTATCAAGAAGAAGAATGCTGCAAGGAGGAAGAGGAAGAAGTTGTGGAAAATAATGAAGTGAAAAGTACAAAACTCCAAACAAGACACCCTTTAAGGCACATAAGACACCTTCCAAATTCGTGCAGAAAAATCACCCTGAAGAGTTGATCATTGATCATAGAGTTAGATCCACAAGAAGAATGATAAATTACCAAAAAGAAAGCAATGCTGCACTACTATCCAGAGTTGAGCCCAAATCCTTCAAAGAAGCAAGTATAGACAAGTGTTGGATTGAGGCAATGAATGAGGAATTAAACCAAATTGAGAGGAATAATACTTGGGAACTTGTCCCAAGACCGAAAGACTAAAATGTAAATGGTACCAAATGGGTTTTTAGGAACAAACTCAATGAGGATGGACAAGTGGTAACAAATAAAGCAAGGCTAGTTTGCAAAGGGTTTAGGGTTTAGGGTTTTTGAGCTACAAGAAGGGATACATTATCTTCCTTTGAGACAAGTTTTGAGCTACATTATAGAAAAGAGTTTAACAAGCACCTATTGCTTTCCCCATCATCCAAGAATAGTCTTGAAAAGAAGGTGACAACCTTTTTATTAATATCTTTGATATTATTTAAAATAGAGCCTTGATAATGAAAAATAGAAGAGATTACATTTACTTGCTTGCAGGATGTTGTAACCGTGTGGAAGTAATGCTTAACATGATCATGTTTTTTTAACCCAATAGTTACCAAGTTATTGTTTCCAATAGATTTCTTCCTTGATGAGAATGTTTTCTTGCAAATCTAGAAGGCAATGTACCATTACCAATAAAATATTTGAGAGCCCCTACAATTGAATGTGCCCATACACTCCTTCGAGAACCAATCTGATTAGCGCTTTGCACACAAATATTTCCAAAGGACCTCTTTGATGCAGAGCAAGGGTAGTCAGGATCAAAATCAACTAATCAACGCCTTTCAAGAACCCTAGCACATCAATCAAGGTGGTTTCTTTTACAAATTAGCATCATTCCTAGTAGTACTTCAATAAGGCCTATTTTGGCATAACTCTTGGGGCAGACCTGCAAACCAAAATGTAAGCACATATCCAAATACCCTTTTGGCTCTTTTGAAACATATCCTAAATGCAGGCGGGGTTCCTTTGGAACACAAAGGCCAATTTTTGACTGTCCCACTTTGCATTAGGCCTAATTAGGCTTCTAAAAATTGGTTGCACGAGGGCTCAACCTAAAAAAGATCTCCAAAAGGCTTCTTAGCCTCTCCTTGGCTCTAGCAGGGTCCTTACAGGTCTAACAACATGATCCATCCTCCAACCCACCCAAACTTGACTCTTCCAATACAAGATACAACTTTTTCATGAACTCCTAGGTCTGTTACCTGAGGATAACAGACCTTCAAACCTCTCTAGCATGTGCAAGCTCACACCCCAAGGTCTGCAAGTTTGGAACAACTAAGTATACACCTAGACCTGCCATTCCATTGAGTTTCATGATTTTTCACCGGTGGAATGGGGAGGAAACCATTTTATTATGCTCACTGTTACCCTAAACTAGGGTTTCGGGCAGTTTGGAAAGAAAGGCAATAACTTTCTTGAAACTTGATGAAATTAATTGAAACCAATTGCAGAAGAAAGTAGATTCACCACACTTTCACTTCCAATTGGTCTCAAGCCATGATGAATTTGTACAACACCGTACCAATCAGAAGAACATGAGAGAACACGTTAAAATTGCAGAAAACTGAGATGTTTATTGCTTTAAACTTCCAAAATCAATCAACAACCTTCAAGCTCGATGGAACAAGGCTTCTTAAACGTTTTTCCACTTGTCCCATCAATTCCCCAATCTTTAGACGTTACATTTGCCTTTTTACAAAAAGAAGACCAAAAGTTGCATGACACATTTAGCAACTTGACAAGATTTTGCATGTTCTTGCATTTCGACACCAACCAACGACCAAGACCTCTAATTGGACCCCAAAAGATATGAAACGGTCTTCCTAGACCTTATTACATGAAATCATCACAAGAAAACCAAAAATGACAACTTGCCCTCCTAACAAACCTACTGAACTTAAGGTGCTCCTGCACCACTCTTTATTCCATATCCTAAGATTCTCTTAATGTAATGTCCCTTACCCGATTTGCCCTAGAGTTCATCTGTTGATTAGGTTTAAGAATTCTTCTTTTCCAAATGAATGTTCTCTTAATGCAATAGCCCTAGATAAGAATCCTGTATTCACCATATTAACAACAAATCTGTTAGCATTAATATCTAGATATCAAAATATAAGCATAATCAAAAGTAATAATGAAGACATAAGAGGAGTGGCATGGGTAGATCCTCCCGAAGCTATCCATCTAAGCCCAAGGGCACAAGCATCCCCTCAGGACAACCCACCCCTTGGCTCCGAGTTGAACATCCAAACTAAGACCATTTCATACTCGGAGTGGCATGCTTAGTGGAAACACTGGTATCTGCTTTCTCTACCCATTTCAACACCTCAGAAAACACTTGACTTATTGGGGATAGTCGGGGGAACTGATAAGTGGCCCGGGCCTACCACCCCTCTAGGGCCGTAGCGGACTATGAGTGGAACCCCCACCCCTCCATGGCCCACCCAGGCCTTGGGATTGGGCGGACTATGAGTAGAATTTCCACCCCTCCAAGGCCCATCCCTGCCTTGGGTTCTGGGGGAGGACTTAAGTGGGGTTTTTAGGCACCACTTCCCTCACACCCTTCCTCCCAATAAGCTTGCAAACACAAGGAAGACAATCTTTTTAGCAATCAAATACATTTGCTTTTATTACTGATTCTTGAAGTCAATATCAACATCATTATCATCATGATAATATTAAAGAAAGCATTACGCCAATAATCAGACTAGCTATATTTATTTCTTATATTCAAAATATGCTAAATATTATTGCTAAGTGAGTACATCACCTGAGTTGCTATATCTCTCCATGTTTCCTTACTCGCCTCCTTCAACCTTATACTAAATTGATCATAGGATGAGGACAATTCATAAATATACATAATCTACTCATGTTTATATTAAAGAGTCATCATCACTTATAAGTATCATTATTGCATAATCATGTATATGTATTTATATATATATATATATATATATATACTTTATATACATATATATAATTATTCTTTTACTTATATCCATTTGTATTCATATAATTATTCCTTCCTTATTCATATATATTCTTTATTTATTGAATATTATTCATTAGAAAATTTATCTATATCTATGCATATATACTTTTATGCCTATTAAATAATATATATATTAAATGGCTCTATATTCCAATGCGTAACAATAATTGTTGCTGCTGTTCTAAATTGCAAATCGTATTTCTCCATGTTTTCCCCCCTTTCCTTATTTTCCTTCCTTCTATTTATACCATTCAAGGTAGGTGACTCATGGGGGGAATGTATTGTTTGGTGAAAGAGGTGACTTTTCATAAAATACATCCCTTTGTTAGATTTAATTGCTGCATTTATTATCACAATAATATCTATTTTTAAAATAATATATTATTACTATAATAATGATATTTCAGATTTCTATTTATTTTATTATTTTATTTTGATGTTTTATTGAACATATTTTAACATTAAAGTATAATAATAAAACAATTTGCTAATATCTTATTATTATTTTATTCTAATGTATTACAATTTTGATGTGTAATGATTATAATATTTATTTATTATTATTATTTTTGATATTAAGTTATTTAATAATAGAATGTAATAACAATAATTTGCCTATATATTATTATTATATTTGTTATTTCATATTTATATATTTTTATATTGATATGATACACATTTATTTTATATTTTAATATTAATATTGCTATTTATTTTATTTATTAATTTATTTGTATTTTAACACTTGGTCTTTATAGTTTTGCTATTTCGGGGACATGACACTTAAACATATACGAACTTTTATGCTAAATAAAACATCTTTGAATCATTGGATACATGTAATCTCCCCTATTTGGGATATTCCTAGATTTTGCCCTAAAAGCACAACCAAATCCAAAATAAGAAATGTGATATATTTAAGATTACAAATTTACCAATTGAAATGCCCTTTATAAATTACAAATCCTGGTTTAGGTGTTGCACACAAAATTAGCCACTAGAAATTGACATTAGACCATATGCCATGAAAATATACATATTACTAATCATTAGTGAACAACATGATATCCATGAACATTAGTCACATAAAAATTGAATTAATGCAATAGCCATACCAATGTGGATTCCTCATAATAATCTCACCAGGAATTCGTTGAAATGGTTGCAAACTGCAGTCTTAAGTTTGGTCGCCCTTGTACTGCGATAGCATGGAAGGTTGGCTGCCCTTCTATCCCTCAGTCCACTTTGGAGGCGCACCATCCTCCTTGATCAAGCCCAGGAGCATTAATAAGCCTTGTAGCCCATGAGTGCTCCATCTCGGGGGTGGCGTGCTTGATAAGAGCGCGAAGACTACCTCCCTTCCACCAAGCTTGGGAGCACATGTTTGCCTTTTGGCCCACGAGCACTCCATCTCGAGGGTGGCGTACTTGATGGCGGGTCTGTCGGGCTTTCACCTCCTGTGAACTCAAAAGGGTGATCGGCCTTCTTGTTTTGCAATCACTTCTCTTAATTCAAAATAGATTATTATAAGAATCTATTATTCATATTTATAATAAAGGTAGAATCATAATTACTTATAAGAATCAATAATTGCTGCAAGCATCATTATTGCATGATCATATATATATATATATATATTTCATATAAATATATATTAATTATTTCAATGAATTTCAAAATGTACAATAATCACTTTTGCATGAACATATATATATATATATATATATTTATAATTATATTTAAACTTACTTCCCAAATATATTCTTGCCAATAGTATTTAATCCAATAGATCTCTTATAATTTCCAGTCCTTATTCCTTTGTTTCCAGTCTGCTTAATTCATCCCAAATGATATCCTTTCACAAATGAAGTGTTCTCCTTTTATATACCTTTCATGATGGGGTGAATAGTCACACCCCTAATTACCATTGCATCCCTTACAAAGGATGCACCCCTTCCTTAATCGCTGCCCGACTTTTTAATTGCTGTTTTAATTAGTTTAGGCCTTCATTATGTAGTACTGCATTATTATTTGGGAATCGCTGCCTTTTCAAGTCACTGCCCCTATTAATACCTTTGCTTAATATTATTTGGTCTTTTGTTAATTGAGCAGCGATCTGGGTTTTTATTTCTGCCTGCGCTCTATTATAAAGGTGGTGATCCTCTTGTCTTATACGGGTGGGGATATGACAGCCACTGTTTATTTTTGTCTTTTAGTGCTTTGTCTTATTCAATAGCTTTACTTCCTTTGTCTTGTAGTGGTTGCTTTAAGATTCCTA